>JANAVB010029620.1:14064558-14084558 GCA_029216955.1 Iris pallida
GGTGGCTCCGCATCCCTTGATCGCAGAGTTTATAGACGTGTTTCCAGAGGAGTTGCCAGGGCTTCCACCAGACAGAGATGTGGAGTTCTCGATAGACTTGGTTCCCGGCGTGGAACCGATCTCTCAGCATGTCTATCGAGTGAATAACAGCGAGTTGGTGGAGCTGAAGAAGCAAGTGGATGAGCTGCAGGACAAGGGCTTCATTCGCTCTAGTTCTTCACCTTGGGGTGCACCGGTGCTCTTCGTACCGAAGAAGAATGGGTCGGTACGTATGTGTATCGACTACAGGGCACTCAACAACCTGACAATCAAGAACAGATACCCACTGCCGCGGATCGATGATCTGTTTGATCAGTTGAGCGGAGCTCGGGTGTTCTCCAAGATTGATTTGAGGTCGGGTTATCACCAGGTGAAGGTGAAGAGGGAGGATATCCCGAAGACCGCTTTACGGACGGTACGGGCAGTTTGAGTTTTTGGTTATGTCGTTTGGGCTAACCAATGCACCAGCAGTATTTATGAATCTAATGAACAAGGTGTTCCACCAGTACTTGGACAAGTTCATGGTGGTGTTCATTGATGACATCTTGATATATTCCAAGACAGAGGAGGAGCACGAGAGCATCTGCGGATAGTGCTAGAGACTCTCAGGTGGGAGCAGCTTTATGGGAAACTCTCCAAGTGTGAGTTTTTCTTAGACCAGGTGGACTTCTTGGGGCATGTGGTGACTAGAGATGGTATCTCGGTTGACCCCAAGAAGATTGTAGCAGTTGAGGCTTGGAAGGCGCCGACTTCAGCAGCAGAGATCAGGAGTTTCCTGGGGCTGGCAGGATACTATAGAAGATTTGTGCAGGATTTCTCCCGGGTTGCAGAGCCGTTGACACGGTTGACCCGGAAGGATACTGAGTATGTTTGGTCAGAGGAGTGTCAGGCAGCTTTTGATGAGTTGAAGAAGCGGCTTACGACAGCTCCGATTCTGACATTGCCTTCAGGATCATGTGGTTTCACTATTTATAGTGATGCTTCAGGGAAGGGGCTGGGTTGTGTCTTGCAGCAGCATGGGAAGGTGATTGCCTATGCTTCTAGGCAATTACGTCCTCATGAGAACAACTACCCTACCCATGACCTGGAGCTGGCGGCGGTGATTTTTGCTTTGAAGTTATGGAAGCACTATCTGTACGGTGAGAGGGTGGAGATCTTCACAGACCACAAGAGCTTGAAGTACGTGTTCACTCAGAAGGAGTTGAACATGAGGCAGCGCAGGTGGCTTGAGCTGATGAAGGACTTTGATATCGCACTCCAGTATCACCCGAGGAAGGCCAACGTGGTTGCCGATGCCTTGAGTAGGTATCCGACAGTCATGTGTTTGACTATGGATCGGCACCTGCTTGCAGATTTGGAGAGCCTTGGGATAGAGGTGATTGTGCCCGGAGTGCAGATGCAGTTATGGGGCCTACAGATACAGTCAGACTTGATGGACAGGATCAAGGCGGCACAGTTTGATGATGTGGCTCTGCGGAGTATCCGAGAGCAGATCAGTATGGGAGTGCAGGATATTGAGTTCTCACTTGCAGAGGATGGTGCCCTGAGGCACGGTGCTAGGTTATGTGTGCCTAGCGGGGAGCTCAGAGAGCAGATTATGCAGGAGGCTCACAGATCGCAGTACTCTATACATCCTGGTGCCAATAAGATGTACAGGGATCTGCGAGAGCATGTCTGGTGGTACGGGATGAAGAGGGAGGTGTCCAACTTCGTAGCTAGATGCTTGATCTGTCAGCAGGTCAAGGCTGAGAGGCAGAGGCCTGGAGGATTATTGCAGCCGCTGTCCATTCTAGAGTGGAAGTGGGAGCACATTACTATGGACTTTGTATCAGGATTGTCCCGTACACCAGGAGGGAAAGACGCGATTTGGGTCATCGTTGACAGGTTGACCAAATCGGCCCACTTCTTGCCATTCAAGGTGGATATGTCTACAGAGAGGCTGGCGGAGTTGTATATGAGGCAGATAGTCAGGATTCACGGAGTCCCCGTCAGCATAGTCTCAGATCGGGATAGCCGCTTTACTTCCCATTTTTGGAGGAGTCTGCAGACTAGCTTGGGCACTCAGCTCAAGTTTAGTACCGCATACCACCCCCAGACGGAGGACAGTCAGAGAGGACTATTCAGACCCTTGAGGATATGTTGCGGACGTGCGTCCTGGATTTTGGAGGTTCCTGGGAGGATCACCTGCATTTGGTAGAGTTTGCTTACAACAACAGTTTTTAGGCCAGCATTGAGATGTCACCGTTTGAGGCTCTGTACGGGCGTAGGTGTCGTACATCCTTATCTTGGGATGATGTTGGAGAGCGAGCTTTACTGGGACCAGAGATGGTTGTTGACGCAGCCGAGAAGGTGAAGCTCATCAGGGACAGACTTCGCGTAGCGCAGGACAGACATCGGTACTGGGCCGATAGCCACCGGAGGCCGCTGGAGTTTGAGGTACAGATTTAGAGCTAGGATTAGAATTAGGTTGTATTTAGTTTTGTTTGATTGATCGTTTGATTTTTAGTAACTTGAGACCTTGCTTGTGATTAGGTTGGAGACATGGTTTTTCTGCGGATATCTCCGACTCGTGGTACGATACGTTTTGGTGGAGGTGGGAAGCTTAGCCCGCGCTTCATCGGCCCTTTCGTTATCAGCGTGAGAGTCGGTGACGTGGCATACAGGCTAGACTTGCCACCTGCACTAGTGGGCGTCCACAACGTATTCCACGTATCACAGCTGAGACGGTACGTGGCTGACCCTAGCCATGTGCTCGATCACTCGAAGATAGAGGTTGGACCTACTCTCAGTTATCCAGAGCAGCCTGTGGAGATTCTGGATCGCCGAGAGAAGGTATTGAGGAACCAGGTGATACCCTTGGTACGCGTCGCATGGAGGCATCATTCTCCAGGAGAGTCGACCTGGGAGCGGGAGGATGAGATGCGCGAGCGGTACCCCTATCTTTTTGGACCTTGAGGTATACTTTCTATCCTTCTCAGCAGTTTAGTTTCGTATTTAATTTCGAGGACGAAATTATTTTAAGGGGGGCAGATTTGTCACTGCCACTTTTCTAGCTTGAGGGTATTTTGGTCATTTTCAAAATTTTGAAATTATTTTAGGATTTTTATTATTAAATATAATTAATATAATTTTTAGTAATTTTTGGTGATTTTTGGTAGAATTGTTTTTGACCCTATAGTTGACTTTGACTCATGTTGACTAGGAGACTGTCCTATTAGCTAACCTAGGTCCAGACACCTTGGTTAGGTTAAGAAACCCTAGTGTGACTTTAGTTAGTCATTTCAAGTTAGTTAGAATTGGTTTGGGGCTAATCGGATTTAGCTTGGTTTGAGAATGGCTTGTGTAGTCACAAGTCAAATCATGACTTAAACTAGATAGGACCCAACTAGCTAGCCAAAACCCTAAACCCTAGGGCCCTTGGCCGGCCAAGTGACAGCCCCCCTCCCCTATTTATATCCTCCCAAATTTTAGGGCTAGCCTCTTTTCATTAGGGTTCATCAAGTTTTAGGAAGAGGTAAAGTTCCATCTTCACAAATTCATAGTAAATTCAAATTAAGTCCTTTTTCCTTCAAACAAATTCCTATAGGCTCTAAATATTGTGCTCTTGCTGTTGGGATTGAGTTTTGACAGAGGAGAAAACAATTTGGGGAGTTTTTGGTGCTTGGGAGATCCTCTTCTTTGGAGCTTTGGACACCTATAGGTATAATCTCCATTAATACACCTTAAATCCTGTAAATATTATTTTTAGGGTCCCATAGCCCTCACCCAACTGTAGGGAAGACCAACCCTAGGTTTTGAGCTCGTTTCGTGTCCGTATCAGACGTTTATCAAAGCTGTGATGAAGGTGCTCGACGAAATATCCCAAAGGACTGCTCGATCGAGTTTTCCTAATCTTTTTGAATAGAAATTTAGATCTAAGTGTCGTCTAAGGTTTCCAAGTGTCCTGTGTTGATTTGTGAGTCGTGTCGTGTCATGGGGAACACGGGACACGCGTGTGCGGGCGTGCGCGCGCGGCACTGTAGCTCCCCTGCTACTCGGGGGCTACTGCGCGCTGGACACGCATCGTGGACACACGAAAATTGGTCTGTGATTAGTGACAATGACTGACATGAGGCTCGTCAAGTTTCACGAGTCCTCGTGTCGTGTCGGACACGTTCTTGGGTGTGCACGGGGAAAGGCTGTTGTGCGCGTGTGCTGTGTGTGTTCTTACTGTTAAATCGATTTTTAATGGTTGTTAAAATTTTGTTCATGCTTAATTAGATCCTAAAGATCATATTTAAATCCCTGTACACTATGCTACTTAATTTGTTTGAGTTTTAGTTGTGATTTGATTCGTATGAGGGTTGGATTCATGAAGTTTCTGATACTGGGCTCTTCCAGTTCTGTTTGAACGATTTAAAATCCCTTCCCTGTTATGTTTATCAGTTAAATTGAACCTACACATCATAATATATGTTAGCTTAGCCTTGGTAATTGGATTTGGGTTTGGAAATGTGTGAATGGGTTTTGAGCAAGGGGTATGGTTTGATATTGTGATGTTATGTTCTGATATGCATAGGATTGTTCCAGTTAATTCAAACCTGGAATGAGTTTTGAGAAATCACTTAACTGAACATTGTGTTCCAATTTATTCCTTTAAACTGATTTTTCTTAATATGGTGATTGTTGAACTGAGTTTAGTACTTGCAATGTGTAAGGAAAAACCTGGGAAGTAGTTTGTCAAACTGAATTAATAATGTTTCAATTTCCCTTCTTTTGAACTGTTAATATATGGTGGATTGAATCCCTTTATTGATTCCAATGATAAATTCCAGTTTACATTTGAACCTATGATTCAAAGAATTTCCTTCATGGCTATGTGTTCCAGTTTTACTCTTTCAAACTGATTTCAGTTTTCTTCCATTTCATTTGAACCTGGAGTTTATTAATTAACTATTATAACTGAGGTTGGACCATAAAATCTGAGAATGATACTGTACAAATCTGAGTTCTGAGAATTTCCTATAGGTTACATTGTTCACTGTTTAAACTGTTGTTTGGTTCCTATGGAACTGCAAACTGGTTGAGGGGAGGGTTTTATCTATTTGTTAAAATCTGAGAATGGACTCTTTGATACTGCCACTGTTTTAGATAAAACCTGAAAATGTTTGAACCTTGTATTGATCACTGTCAAACCCTCTACACTCACATTCACTCTTGGCACACACACACATACACAAGTTCTCATATGTTTTCCTCCACTCTCTATGCGTATATACACAGCCTTGTTATATGTATATACCAGGTTCCTATATTTGTGTTTTGTAATTTATATATATATATATATATATATATATATATATATATATATATATATATATATATATATATATATATATATATATATATAGTGTCATATTGGGATATTGTGTGTTATGTTATAGTGTGAATATGGGGTATGGGTAATAGGGTATGGTGGCTATAGGATATATACTCTATATAGATTTTATCAATATACCAATGTGAGTAGGCCTGGCTTGACATGGTTTTGCCTAGATTAGTCTAGAAAGCTTAGAATAGTCTTGCTAGACCTAGATTAGACTTGGTTTGACCTAGTTTGACTTCTAGGGTTGACCAGAGTTGACCAAGAGTTGACTTTGGTCTAGATTGACCTAGTTTCATGTAGAATGCATTAATTTGCATTGTATTATCATTATGGACTTGTTGTGACTTGTACTGTTCTAAATAGGAGCCAGACACCACTCCTCGGACAGTACTTTCATCTCGAACTTTCAGATAGCAGGCGAGTACATTCTCTGATTTTTTCATACCTGTCTGGATATATTCATGCTCTAGATTACTCTACTTGATGCTGACACGTATCTTCACGGATTAGTACTATATGGATCCCTTCCTGAGATGTTATCCCTCTACGGGTGCATCGGGTATTTCATGTTCATGTACTTTATCATGTGCATCAGGTACTCCTTGTACTCGTACTAGTTCATATTTTTACATGTTCTCATATGCTTCATGTGCTCATGTGCTTATCATGTGCTCATGTACTACTCATTTCATGAGTTCACGTATCTTAGCTGTATTCATGTGCTTATGACATAACTTGAACGGATCCTTGTGTATTGATTGGGGCGGGGTGAGTAGAATTGGTTATGTAGACACAATCCCCAGTAGGTATTCATGTGCACCTTATTTGTATTTATGTGCCCCTAAGCCGTTTACATAACCATATTGTGCTCTAAATCACGTAGTCACTTACAGTCCTTACTATCATGTATCTATTTCCAGTTATAAAATATCTCCTGTTTTACTTGTACTTCCATTCAGCATTTCCTGTATTTTACTCTATTGCAATAATTTATACTCCTAACCTGATATGAACTGTTGAGAGATATGTGCTCGTTCCCGTCCTGACTGGACCTGTTGAAATATTACAAAGGACGAGGCTGAGGCGTTCTGCCCTACTTACTACGGTGCCACACTAAATGAGTGCCCAGACTTGGACCAGCAGCAGGAGCCACTAGCTGTAGATGACACTCCTTTAGATTAGGACTGTCTTTCTATTTGGGATTACTGTACTAGACTTTGAGATATTCTGAGATGTATTTTATTTTTAGACACTTAGTTCTGGATTTGTACCTCTGTGATTCTCTGTTCTGGATATTGTTATCTTTCATTATCTATCTATCTTACCTGTTCTACCTTAGCTGTGGTTGAGTTTTATATTGTGTTATGTCACCCCCATTCGGGGAGTATAACTGCTATACCTTCAATTGTTAGATGTTGTGACCTAGGACAGCGTTCTACCGTCGACACTGCGGCGTAGGCTGGATGTACCCACGTTTCGTGCCCTTACTCTAGGGTGCGGGTCATGACATTATGGCCCGCTGATAGTTGGCACCAACATTCTTAAGGCCGACTGCATGACTGTGTAACAGTATATTCCTAGAGGAGTGTGAAAAGATGTATGCTTTTCATCTTCAGGCTTCATCCAGATCTGATTATATCCAAAGAATCCGTCCACGAAAGACATTCGTTCAAAACTACAAGTATTGTCGATCATGACATCAATGATCGGAAGAGAAAACTCATCTTTGGGACAAGCTTCATTAAAAGTCGATGCAGACTCGGACCTTTCATGTTTTTTTCATAACTGGGACAACGTTAGCCACCCAGTCCGAATGTTGTTCCTCTCTGACAAAGCCGCAAGTGATGAGATTCTTGACTTCAGCTTCTATAGCGTCTATCATATCAGGTCGGAATCGACGTTGTTGTTGTTGTTGTTTGACCGGTCTAGCATTTGGTAAAATGTTGAGCTTTTAGGTAGAGATCTGAGGATCTAGCCCCAATATATATTCATAGCTCCAAGAAAATACATTAATATATTCTCTGATGAGCTAGATCTGCACTTTTTTATCTACTTCGGTAAGGCTTTTCCTGATAAAGATCAGCCTTGGAGAAGCTTCATCACTGACGTCGATCTGGACCAATATATCTTCGGTGGGTGGTTCACGTTGTTTAAAGCGAAGCTCCCATTGAGTGTCCATCCTTTGTGTCCAAGGCTCTTCTTCACGAGTCTCGTTAAAATCATAATCGCCTTCTGAGGGTTCAGCTGTTACCATATTGGAAGATAGAGTAACTCGATGGACGTGTCCAATGCTAGTGTCTGAATCCCATGAACAAGAGTCAGAAGAATTAGATCGTTCTTCTTTATCAGACTCAGAAAGATCTGGGGTTGTGTTTGACGTCATGTAGCCCAACCTATGTTTTGTTTTATTGTAATATTGTAATGACTTTCCTTTTGGTGCAGGTATATGAATAAAGTTCGTCTTCCCTTACTACTGTTGAGGCCGGATTTGAAGTTGTAGCCAATCTTTTGAATGATATCTTTGGATTGTTGACTGCAACGACGTAGTTGGATTCACCCACTATCATCGTTTTCAGAGTCTCTATCAAAAATATCCTTTTGATTCAGTCCTTTGCTGAAGAGGATAGGATGCTCATCTTTCTTCCGGTAGGAAACTAGAAAGAATGAGTTCTGTACTGGTTCTAATGATGATACCTCATTTTGAAGGGGTTGAATTTATATACATATATATATACACACATACACATGCACACACACACACACACACACACACACACACATATATATATATATATATATATATATATATATATATATATATATATATATATATATATATAAACCCTCATAATATGCTATAAAGGCTCAAAATGCCGAAGCCTGTACAAGTATACCCTTAGGCACAAAATGCCGACGCCTATACAAGTATACCAACAAAATACAAAAAACTAAATCGGAGGCTTAGCCAAGGATAGGGACCCAAAAACTAGTCTTGCCATGTGCAGAAGTTCCTGATATTCCGGCACTGCCTGATCACCTCATGGATGAGCATGTCAGCGTCATATTGGTAGCCTTCGTATCTCGCCTTGTTACGATTCTTCCATAAAACTCACGCAGCAGCAGCCGCTATGATCTGGTGGCCATGGGAGGTGTTAGCCCACCCAACTAATAGATCGAGGAGGCTTCCGCCCTCTTGAGCCTGCCTGCAATGCTGGGACAGCACTGTCCAGACCTGAACGGAGGGATCCCCCCAGTAAAAGATGTGTTAGATGGTTTTCATCTGACGCTCTGAGCAACAGTTACAGGCGGAGGCTAAGTTGAATCCAATGGAGTACATAATGTCATCGGTCGGTAACTTGTTTCTAATGGCTCTCCAAATAAGGATGGACCACTTTTAGGGATGCAAGTATGCTAAAAGACGGCGTTGATTTTTGAAGGCGACCCGCGACCGCGAGCCACATGTCCTGCCGAACGGATGGAGAAGTCTCCTTCCGGACTAGCCGACCATCATAGCTCGTCAGCATCTGAGCTGATCTTCAGACCTTGTCGACGGATGCACTCTACCGCTTCCTCTTCGGTCCATTCATGGATCTTGTCCCAATTCCAGTTGTTTCTGGGTGCATTCCAAATGTCCCTGATCCTGCTGTTCCCCGAGGCCTCCGGACGACAGGGGAGCAAGGTTTCTCCTGTCCAGCATTCCAGGAAGGTGTAGGACTCTCCGTCACCCAAACGAAGACAAATTATCGGTTCGATAATGGTTCATCCAGAGATGATGCGCTGCCAAGCTGCGGAGGATATGCTGTTAACGGTTGCCTGTGACGGGTGAATGTGCTTGAAGTATCTGGCCTTCATGAATCTCGTCCATAAATTCCTGCTCGTACAAAGTTTCTACCACAGTTTCATCGAGAAGGCATCAACGATGTGAGATAGTTTGGCGAAGCCCAAGCCTCCGTCATTTATGGGTTTGGACAATAGTGTTCTAGCTCGCCCAATTGTGCTTGATGTGACCCCCACTATGTCTCCAAAAGAAGTTGCTGAGGATGGTTTCAATCGAAGAGATTACCTTCTTGGGGGGAGAGCATGCAGCAAGGGTGTATATGGGAATGGAGGAGAGGACGTGTTTGATAAGGATTATCTTGCCGCCTGGGGATAGGGTGGCATTGTGCCACCCCTCCAATTTCTTTTTGATTTTGTTAATAAGATCTTCGAAGATGCCTGCGTTGGATTTGCCATATACGAGGGGGCATCCGAGATATTGAAATGACGGGTGACTAATGGAGAATGAGGTGATGTTGGAGATGGTGGCAGCGTTCTCTCTCTTGATGTTGTGGTGGGCGTAGATGACACTCTTCTCTGGGTTGATCTTTTGGCCGGAGCAGGAAGCGTATCTTTGTAGGGTATTATAGACCACCTCCACCGACCCGACATCCCGGAGGAGAAAATGAGGATGTCATCAGCATAAGCTAGGTGAGTGATGATTGGACACCCGCTCGCAGTATAAAAATGCTGGAAGTTCGGGGTGCTGGCCAACTTGTTCAGATTTCTGCTCAAGGCATCCGCAGCAATAATGAATATGGCAGATGATAAAGGGTCTCAATGCCTGATGTCGCGACTCGATTTGAAGAATCTATCGGCTTGACCGTTGATAACCGAAGAGAACCAGGAGTTGCTGATCGATCTCCAAACGATATTGGTCCAGGATTCCAAAAAGACAAACCCCCTGAGGACCCAAATCATGAATTGCCAATCCAGCCTGTCATACGCTTTCTCCATGTCCAGTTTGATTATGATGTTGCCTTCCCTGGCTGGGAGTTTCATACAGATGATTAACTCTTGCGCAAGCATGATGTTATCCTGAATGTTTCTACCTTTTACGAAGCCACTTTGTTCCTCAGAGATAATCTTGGGAAGTAGGTCTGACATGCAGGAAGCGATGATCTTAGATATGATCTTGTTGTTGAAGGTGCACAGGCTTATGGGTCGAAAGTCACAAAAAGTTTCAGGGTTATCCTTTTTCGGGATGAGGATCAGGTTGGTGGAAGATATGGCTCTGGGATAAGTAGCTCCATGGAAGAAGGCCGTCGCCGCTTCATGGATGTCCTTCTTGATTATGTCCCAATACTCCCTGAAGAAGACCCCCGAGAATCCGTTTGGACCAGGCGCACTGTGAGCATCCAGGGCCCAGATCGCGTCTTTCACTTTTTGCTCGAACGGAGAGAGATCCAGCTGGTAGTTATCAGTGTCATTGATGAGGTGAGGGATCTCAGCCAGAAAGTTGTTGTCTCTACAAACCCGCTCTTTGGAGAACAGCTGAGTATAAAATTTGGCGGCTGTCTCTTGGATTCCCCGGTGGTTGGTGATGATGTTTACAGAGTCATCTTTTATCTAATGTAGGGATAGTTTTTGTTAGTGTCCGTTGACGCAGACATGAAAGTAGGCAGAGTTTTTGTCCCCCTTACTGTCCCATTTGAGCCTCGCTTTCTGTTTTCAGAAGTCTGTTTCTACTTTCAGCCGAAATTTAAGAATAGCTTTTGTGAGATTAAAGGCGGTCCTGACTTGTGGAGACCTGTCAGTGGGGAATAAGGCCTCAGTACGGGTAACATCGTCTTTCGTGATGTGCACCGGCTGAAATATGTCCCCGTACGCCTGTTTACACCATGCCACTAGAGCTTTCCTGGTAGCCTTAAGTTTGTTGGCCACCCTGATGAGAGGGTCGGGAGAGTCCGCGAGGTTCCAGGCTTCCTCCACCATGTGTTTAAATTGTGGGTGTTAGCTCTAGAAGTCGAGAAACTGAAAGTTCTTTTTAATTTGGCTGGAATTGCTCCTAATCTCAACCAGCAGGGGTGCGTGGTCGGATTCTGTGGCATTCAGATGAGATAGTCTGGAAGTGCTCCCCATGCCATGCCAGCAGTTGTTCGTGAGAGCCCTATCCAAGCGGCCGGCGATGACCTTCTTGCATGTTGCACCAGGTGAATTCGTTGCCAGTAAATTGGATCGGAGCAAGGTTGGCGTTGAAAATAAAGTTGTTGAAATCTTGTATGGACAAGTGGGAAGGTGGCCGCCCGCCCGATTTCTCTTCTCTACAAGTGATGGCATTAAAGTCCCCAATACAAAGCCAGTGGTGGTTGATATGGAAGTCGAGGAGCTCGTTCCAGAGTTGTTTACGTTCCGCCATGTCACAGCTGCCGTGGACCGCTAATAGAGTGGCACGCTTGGGTAGAAAAGGGTGCTCAATCCAGCACGAGAGGGCTTGTCTCGAATCTTGGATCACGCTGATCTTGACATCCTTCGAGCAGAGGATCCAAATGTCATGGTTGCCAGCCACTGCGGAGGTGAATCCGAGCTGCAGCTGAATGGACTTTATTTTCTTGGGGGGATCTTGGGTTCGAGAACTATCAGGATATCAATCTTGTGAAGTTTCTTGAGACTGGATAGACGTCTCTTTGTTGGTTTGTTGGTAAGGCCACGGACATTCCAGGATAGAATGTTAAGCATTAATGCTATCGGTGGGGGAATTTTTTGTCCGCTTGGTGGCGGATCTGGTACGCATGATCGACGGCTCTGAGGTTTCTGCTTCCTCTTTATTATTGTTATTGATGGAGGCCCTCGCCACCGTGGTGTTGGCTAAGGTTGACTCTACGGATGTGATTGGCAGGGTGTCTGAAGCCTGTTCGGAGGGTATGAAGAGGGTGTCTCCTGCTGAGTCCAGGGTGGCCTCTTCGAAGGGTATGTTGAGGGTGTCTCCTTGTTCTGCAGCTCCTTCGACAAGTTCTCACGCTGAAAAAAGGAAAAAACCTGCCGCCATGACCTGTTGTCCTCTGTTGACCTGTTCTGGTCCTAGGATTGCTAGGGCTTTAGTTATGATGACCTCCTCGAATAGATTATGACCTGAGGAGGTTTCGATAGGGCCTGCTCCTGAATCAAGAGACGTGACCGCAGAATCGACCACTGGGATATCCGTGGATAGGGCCATCTCTGAGCTAGGTCTATGGGATTCTATGACATCTTTAGGAGTCGAGAGGGCAAGCTCGTTGGTGTCCGGGTCCAGAGCCATGAACTGGTTGGACAAGGGAAGGGAGGGGGAAGAGTGGGATGTGCTTCGATTCTGGGCCTTTCCAGGTTTGGCAACCTTGGATGGCGATCCTTTACCGTCACTGAATCTGACGTGGGTATATATATATCGGAACTGCTATTTGGCCCGCGGGCGGGCCAGCCCGCCCGCCACGTGGCCCTCTCCCATTGGCCAGTCAATGGCGCGGGCCCCATGCTAACAGGGGGGGCCAATGGGAGAGTGCCACGCAGGCGGGCGGGCTGGCCCGCCTGCGGGCAAGAAAGCATTTTCGTATATATATATATATATATATATATATGTTTTATTTAAAGAGTTTTTAATTGTAAATTAAATGAATATATGTAACAAATACTTTTTATTACAATATATTGAAGAAAATATTTTATGGAAATATAGAAGTTGTTTTTTAAGGTTTCTATTAGAATTATTTTTTGTGTTTTGAATTATTAATTAGGACATTAGGATTAGAAAAAGGGAAGGAAAAAAATATTTATATATCATTCATTATCTCGTAAGAAGGTTATTTCTCGCGATATGCTCAATCCAGGCAAACCCAACAGTATATATAGGTTTTCTTTCAAATTTTTGATCGATTTTAAATCGATATATATATATATATATATATATATATATATATATATATATATATATATAATCGAAATTTCGTCAAACCTCTTCAAAATTATCTCGAGAACACGAACCCTCGAATCCTTGACACCTTCCCGCCACCGTAGACTGCCTGCATACGCGCACGCCACCGTCGGAGCCACTGTCGGCCAATAACAGCATGTACAGCAGCAAACAGAGCACAGCAGCAGTAGCAGTCTCCACTCGACTTCGAAACGAATTTTTGGCTTCCACTATTGTCCGTTTCCCAAACGGATTGCACAGGTATGTACTTGACGTAACCCCCTTCGACTCCTTTCATCTAGATTTAATTAATTTGTATTGGATTGCTCATGAACTCGTTGTAAAAGTCCTCGAAAAACTTCAATTTCTAGAACCTAAAACAGAATCAAAAGTCGACTCCAAACCCAATTTTGAAGGAAAATCGTGGACACGATAATAAGAAAGTTTAGAAAACTACCTGAATAGCTTTGTAGATAACCTATAGGACATCAAAATCCAGTTTTCATTTTAATTTTTTTTACTAAATAGGAAGAAAAACTAGTTCCTAAACTGGACACGATACAAAGTCTGTTCTAACAAACCAACCAACTTGGTCATGAACTACTAGCATCGAAAGGTGTGTATGGACTTCGCTGATATGTAGATTTAACGAAACTCGATTTGATTGCGTGTGCACGACGAACTCGAGGCATATCCGTCAAAGAACATCGTATCAATGATTTTCTAAATTAGCCAATAACTTTGTGTACGATAATCACTTTGCGATGAAACTTGAGCCATTGGACTTGTATCATTTTTCTGGTCCTATGGGCCAAGTTTGGTATAATTTTGTAAAGGTTGACTAGATTGCCATTTTGTTGGTCCACGATCCGATTCAATGAATAATTTTGTGCACAGCTCATCAAAATCTAAAATTGGACATAGTTTTTATCAGCAAACCGAACGCGTAGACATATAATTTGATGACTTTGGAGATCACAGGTTTTGGTACGCATTTTGATGCAAAGCAGGTCCAACGACGGATACTGTTTTGACCCAAAATAACCGTTTTGCTCCTGTATTCAGAATTGGACTTATGGGTAGTCAATCTTAGTCATTTTTAATTCCAAAAATGTGATGTTTGTTTCAGAATCCGGGTCATTTCCGAAAGTTCCATCCTTGTAGCTTCTCATAACTTGTTGATTTCATCTACTGGACCTCGTCAAAACACCTAACCACCACCAAACAAGTATACCTTGCTAAATTTATTGTTCATATTATTTATTATATTTTATATTGTTTTAGTTCATATATTATAAACTGCACGTCCAAGTCATACTTGGATGCAAGCGACTATATTAGTCGTTTTGCGTTGCTTTCTTTTATTGTATGCATGTTGACTTAGTTTTAGCGGACTACCTTCTTATTGTAGGATATCCTATATCTAGTTTGGCTACGACACTCAAAATACATGGTTTGAGACATTTTGCTAGGGCACAGCTTGTATATTTAACTGGCCATCAATAAATAAGAAGTCGTATGACGAATAGATAATCGTAACTACTATGATTAGGATATAGAGACTCAAGTAGCTACAAAACTGGACAGGTTATGGACATGACTTGGTCAGTATAGGAATCTTAGGGGTGGGTAGTCACTAGTGTGTACGGGAAGCATATTCGGTAAACCATAGTCTCCGAATGGAACTGTAGGAAGTGATGAGTTTACAAATACCAGCTAACGTTCTTGCAATGTTATGTCCAGATACAGATGACTGGATGACAGTTTATGTCCCATACATGCATATGAAAGTTGTCCTCTAATTGTACGTTAGACGGTTAGGTTGCCCTTTTGCATATTCGTTGTCTAGGGTAATCTTTTACATATTTATTTATCGACTATGATAGTTCATATAGCCTGATATTATTTAGTTTGTTATAATCCTCTATGGACCTGGTGATCTCTCCAGTATTGCCGATTGGCGGTATCCTGAGGAGTACAGTTCCAGACCAGACTCTTCCCTTGTAGACAAGGAGATCTCGTCCTTTGAATCTATCTGATTTTCTTCTATTTGATGGACTTACTTAGTTGTTCTTCTTTATCTCATTTATGTCATTGTATTATTTATATTCGCTTGGTAGAAGATTTATCTCCACCAGCAGATATTTTATTTTATATTTTAGTTGAGACATTTGAATAGTTATTTCTTCTATTTACGGTTGTGGATGAGATATAGGTATTGCGTGTGATAATAGAATATTATTATGAGCTGGATTTCATAATATACAGCTTATGTGTGTATTCATGGGTTCTATACATTGGAGTAGCAGTATACATACAGCTGACATGTACGTATTTCTAGTCCTACATATATTAGAATTGGAGAGCTACATATTTTTGTAGTGGCCCATGCAAGTTAACGAAAAATTGTTTCGGTTATCTCACTATGTCGAACAAGCATGCATATAGGTTTTGAAATTAGGCTGTCATCCACATGCTTGATACTTTCCTTGATTACATTTTCGAACACCCATTTGACTGATTGAATTGCATATACTTTGATTACGTTCTACCAAAATTCCTATGATTTGACTGCCCTTCCAGCCAACTTCTTGAAAATCCTTCTAGTTCCTTTTTGCTAAAGTATTTTGAAAATGTCTCATGGATTGGTCCAAGGAAAGTTCGAGAAATCTTATTTGTCCTTGTATTACAAAATCAAATGTTCTTGCAGCAAGGGAAATACTAGCGGGACATGACTTTAGATAATGGCATCACGTTTAAGTATGTTGTTTTTAATTTTGCTTAAACTACATCTTATGCATCTTGATTGACTATTCTCGTATATTCGCAAAAGTTTACTTAGAAACATCTCATGGATTTGGACAAGATAAGTTTGAGAACCTATATTATCTGGCGTGCCAGACACACACTGTAGTCATCTGTTAAATTATGAAATCGAAAGTTTTGCAGCCAGATGTGTGCTGGCGGGATAGACTCTCACTACAAAAAAAGTATCTTTCTGGGATGCCAACAAATCCGTCTTAAAAAGGCCTAAGTCAGTCCTAAATCGTAATTTGGGACGAATTTTAGGACGGTATTCGACAGTGCTATTAGGGTGGCGTGGCAAAAAATTTTAGGACGAAAAAAGCCATCCTAATTTGGATTTAGGGTGGAAAAATCTAACCGTACTAAAAGTGTTTGAATTATTAAATATTTATGACAGTTTACTAAACTGTCCCAAAATAGAAGAGTTTATGACGAATAACATCCGTCCTAGGCAAATTTGCCAGCGTCACAAAAGAACGTCATTTATATCTAAGACAATTACAAAACCGTCCCAAGGGTTTGCGGATGAAAATGAGAAGCTAAGGTTTACGGAAGCACCAAAGAGAGGGAAAAGGGAGGAGCTAGGGTTTGAGGAAGGTGTTCCAAAGGAGAGTGTAGCAAAGATGAGAGAGAGAGTAACAGCCATTCTTTTTTGATCGAAAAGAGAAAGCAGCAGCTAGTAGCAAATGCCAGAATGGTTTTGATCTAATAAAGTCTGAATGTTTTTGTGATGGACGGTATAGATTTAGGTTATCCAATCGAACGGTCATAGTTTGGGACGTGTGGAGGGAAATGTTCCCCCCTACAAATTTGGCAATTAGCTGCCAAATACTTGGCATTCCTGCCGAGCTATTTGGGACGCTAATATGAATTATTTAGGACATAAAGTTTTATTAGTCCCAAATAGAGATCCATTTTCACAATTTGTCCTAAAAAAATGCTACTTTTTTGTTACCAAAAATATAGTCGTCCCCAGATCTATATTTTTAGGACATTTTATACTAGTGTTCCCAATAGTGTCGTCTCAAAAAGATACTTTTTTGTAGTGTCTGAATAATGTGATTATGGAGGCATATGGTTCTCTGATTTTATCTCGACTACGTCCTACGCATCTAGCTTGGCTTCGTAGCGTTCTTAAAAAATATTTTAATTATTTTTCTTTTTTGCTTGGCCCTAACCTTGATTGATGTTTATATGGTTTGATCCAGCCCTAGTACCAGCTATAATGACTTGGAGTAGGCCGATTAGATATCCTATAGCACATCAGCAACGTTGTAGAGCATTTACCATGGCCGTGATAGACACCCATCATGAGAGTAGGGATGCGACATGTATTTTTCTAGTTACGCCATTATTCGTTAAAACATGATTTGATATTAGAGCCACACCTTCACTAACTTAGACATCATGCATAACATAGATGCCTTGTCATTGCCTAGGGACATTAGTATTTATTAGTTAGTATTAACATTGCATAAGTATTACCTTTAGCACCTCTAGAAGTTTTATAAGCATAGACTAGTTAGACTATTGGAAATAGAAATTAAGAACTTAGTCATGACAATGTTAGAGTACGTTACCCCATCTATAACCCTTATGTACTATAGAAAAGTGAATTTTTCTATTTTCTCGGTTTGTGTGTCATCATAGCATCCCTCGTCAAACTTGGAAGGGCAATGATGACATATGCAATCGTTTCTTCCATTTGTTCGAAAATCAAAGTATAATTACTCTTATCTACCATTTCACATTTTCTGTTTAAAGTGCATCCTATTTTCCTTTATTTCGTGAATTGATAATATGGCGTACTTGATTTCTCTACCATTCATACTTGGTTTATTCATAAATTGTGCGTTAGTTTTAATTTCGTAGGACGAAATTTTTGTAAGTTGGGTAGAATGTAAACCCCCTAATATTTTAGTACATATATTTTAATATTTTTAAAATGTATTATGTTATGATATTTTTACATTAAGTATATATATACATAGAGAGAGAGAGTTATACGTATATAGTTATATATACGTATATATATATTTTAAGTTTATATATATATATATATATATATAATATATATATATATATATATATATATATATATATATATATATATAAACTTATATATATATATATATATATATATATATATATATATATATATATATATAAACTTAAAATATATATATATATATATATATATATATATATATATATATATATATATATATATATATATATATATATATATATTAAGTTTATATATATATATATATATATATATATATATATATATATATATATATATATATATATATATACTTATATATATTATATAAAATAAACAAAAAATATATACATATATAGAGTTTTTAATTGTAAATTAAATCAATATACATAATAAATACTCTTTATTGCAATAGATTGTAGAAAATATTTTATGGAAATATTAGAAGTTTTTTAAAGGATTCTATTCGAATTATTTTAGGTTTTTTGAATTAATAATTAGAAATTAGGATTAGAAAAGGGAAGAAAAGAAATATTTATATAGAAGGTGAATTTTTTGCGGTATGCTCAATCCAGCCAAACTCGACAGTATATATAGGTTTTTTTCAAACTTTTGATCGATTTAAAATCGATATTGAAAAAGAGGGTAATGATTACATCCGACCTTATGGTAACAAAAACAAAGTAGAAAATAAAAATACTACTCTAAAGGCCAATGTGGAATAGATGGAAGATGACGACAACTCGAAAGCGACTTTCGAAACTGTCGCTTCACCTCCCGAACCAAGAAGTCCGACCCAGCACCACGCCCTTCATAGCGATGCTTGTTCCTGTTCTTCCAAAGTACCCACATGATCGTACCAGCCAGTGATCTCCGGTGATGACTGCCCTGACCCCACCACCACCTCTGAAGAAAGACCAGAAAGTTACTATGCATCCGTGCCTTAAAGAAACCCCAGAAAGTAGACCAAACCGTCATAGAAAGATCCTCGTGGAAAAATATATGCTGAAGGTTCTCCCCATGCCCAACCCGACAGCAATGACACCTGGAAGCCAGATGGAAGCCAATCTTCTGAAGAATGTCATCAGTAGGAAGCCGGTTGTGACAGACCCGCCACATCAGAATGCTCCACTTCGTCGGAATACACTTGCCCCAAATATTAGAGAAGAGTGATGAAGTAGGGTGAGAGATCCGACAACATCTCCAAGCCGCAGCCATCGTAAAAGAACATCTTCGGTCACCCCCAAACCAGAGAGTCAAGAGCCGAAGTACAAGTCCGATTCGCCTCTCTGAGCCGCCCTGCTACCTCTACTCCAAACTGTTCCAAAAATAAAGACAGATCCCAACCATTGGCTGTCTAAAAAGATCGAATAACCGGACCACCATTATCAGAATTCCTCGCCCTAGAATCTCTGATCTTTCTTCCCCTATCCGAAAGAGCCCGAACAATCACCGTACGTTGGGGAAGAACCACCCTTCTCCCGGCCAGTCTAGCGGACCTTCGAAGCTCTCCAGTGCCTAAACTCTGTGAAGCCGTCGAATCAACACTTGCCCCATCAGCATACACCCTCTCCTGTGTTCGACTCTGCCCACGAGTCCGTCTCCTCGTTCCGCGCCTGGTCCCTGAGGTTGCTCCCTCTGTCGATGGAATAACAACACTATCCAACCGGGACCCCCCGAAATCCAAGCCTCACACCTCGCTGAACCCTCACCACGCCCAAGTCTAAATGATATAAGCGGTTCCGCCAATTTCCTCTCCCTCAAAATCCGCCGCCAAATGTGGGAGCACTTGGAATTCATAAATGTATCACAGGGATGACGCTTACGAAAATATTTCGATTTAAGAAGCTCCACCCAAAGACCCTTCCCATGCCTTAACTTACACCAAAGCTTCATAGAAAAGGCATCCATAATATCATTCAGGCACTTGATCCCGAGGCCTCCTTCGGACTAAGTCCGAGTAACGAACCGCCACGCCAGCCAACTCCTCTTAGCCACCCCATCCTTGCTACCCTAGAAGAAAGCCGCAAAAATCCTCTCAATCGTCCTGAGAACGGACCGAGGAGGGCAATATGCAGCCAATG
>JANAVB010029620.1:14089558-14209558 GCA_029216955.1 Iris pallida
GAAAACCTCACTTGATCAACCATGCGACCCATGCGGCACAACACCCTCTGCCAGACTTGAGTGAAATAATAGATCGCAAGCACGGGTCAAAGAAAGATGGTGGAGCATGCAGTTAACCCTCCCCTCCACAGGATACTATACTTAAATCACCATCAACTACTACTGTTCTCGAATAGTAGTATCTACAGACAAGACATCTGTCTTCCAACGGCTACAGCGGACAACGAAAGATGAACAAGTTCATGCTTCGTGCTACCCTATCCGAAGGGATATTCCCATCCCAAAGGGATCAAAGGTGCTTTCTTTCTTAAAAAATACGAAGTAGCTATAGGCACAGAATTAGCCCACCTGGCTATACCGACGGTAAGGGTACTCAAAAATATCCGATCGAGAGTACTAATACGGAAAGGCGAACTGCAGTCAGGGAGCACATCTTCTCCACCTATCTTCGACGCTAAGGGTAGCAATCTGCCAAAGATAAGACGCAAAGATAGAGGTAGACCATCACCCAGCTAAACTGTCATAATGACTGGGGGTAGCCAGCTGTCATAGTCAGAAGATAATGCCAGCATGCGTCTCTATCCTGATAATGATAAAGTCTAGGGAATCAGGCGAGGCGAGGCCATACCCTTGCTAAGTCCCCAGAACTGGCAGACAGTTTATATGGCCAGTAATGACGACGCTAACATAAGCGACAGGCAATAGCTCGACACATTTGAGGCAATAATGACCACCCTCAATGCCATAATGCAATCTATGTCTCAGTCAATGGTGAACATAAGGGCTAATATAGCTATAGTAATGACTTCATAACCAAGAAGTCAAGAGACAGGCCACAAAGGTGATTCCAACATCCCCTCTGTACCACAACCGTCGGTTTTGACTCCAACTGGCATAGACCATGCGATATTCAAGAATTGCGAGCTCAATTCGAGTCCATCAACAGTTGGGAGAGAATATAGAGGCAAAAGATAAGATGACCCTATCCCACGGAATGGAATAAGGTGGTGTTCCCCTTGAAGTACAAATCCTAGACTCTGACTCCCTTTGACAGAAAGTTATCACCCCATCGACACTTGATTTACTTCGAATCCATGATGGGGCATCTACCTAGTGATGACGATCTGCTCATCAAAGTGTTCATGGAAGCATTAACCGATATCGCATACGGGTGATTTTTCAGTCTCCCTGGTAACTGCATTAAAACATTCGACGACCTCCAGGAGCCCTGGCACGTTTCTACGACAATAGGATGGACATAATAATGTCCACCCTCATTGATATGGTCCAGTGCGACAAAAAATCAACGTATGACTTCATCGAGCACTTCAGACAAAATGCCCTAAAGATGCCATCGGGGACTCCTGAGACGATCCTCATGGACCCCTGTCGATGGGGCTAATGCCGGCTATCGATTCTATATGGGCACGGACCAGAATATCGATTGGGCAACCTTCATTGCAAGTGACGACCAGACAGAGAAGAATGCCAAAGGCATTCATCTAATCGGGCTCCAAGCTCCGAGCAATGAAGACAGAGGGAGGTGCCCTTAAAGTATCAACGACGGCCACAACAGCAAAGGGAAAGATTCCCTCACTGTCAACATAAAGAAAGAAAGGACAAGGCAGCCACCGGTGAACTCGCCCAGACGAAAGGATACCAACTCCTTCTTTGACAACCAGGTCGTCGACATCTTCACGTCCTCATGAAGAACAATACACTCTGGTTACCAAAACCTAGGCGCCCAAAAGAGGTAGGAAGGATAAACTCCTAAATATTGTCTATACCACCAGTTCCTTGGCCATGCGACTAAGGATTGCTACATCCTCAAAGGGCAGATTCAACAGCTCATCGACTCAAAATTTGTTACTCTCGACTTCGAGGAACATACTGTGGTAGCCAACATGGTGTAGATATAGTTCAACAATCTCCCAGGAATTAAGGTCCAAGATAGAGTAATCCCGATCCCCAAGGCCACGATGGGGATCATCAACCTTCCTCTAGCATGTGACCATGCAGCCGAAATGATCCCTCTCAAGACTATAAAGGATGAGTTCATGTGGGTGCACCCAGATCTGGTGAACGAAATAGTCCAACCTATGATCCCTCCAACCACATGAAAGAAGAAGAAGAAGTCCAGGTTATAACCGGCAGAGCCTTCTTCTCAATAAAGGAGACACGTGAAGAACGTGTTTCGTGGCCATGATCCCATGGGCCATACTAAAAAAGAGAAGAGCAAACGGCTTCTCAAATATACCATGTCCTTAATAAGTTTTTTATTATAATGCTTGAATATTAACAAGACCCTTTAATAAGACGTCAAACTCTCTAGAAAAAGGATGTCAGAATATCTTTTACTACTGTCGATCATACCTCTAGTAAAAATATTCACATCCTCACAAAAGAGACGAAAGAGACTCTTATCAAAAAGAAAATTAAGTTACATATTTTAGTCGCATACAAGAATTTGCTTCTACATTGAATCTCGTCGCAACTGGGCTCCCAACACTTGTGTAATTCCTTCTTTGAAAGGCCCTCATGTTGCGAGCCTTTCCCTGTAACAACGAGCACAAGATGCTCGCGAGAAACTTTGAACCTCTTCCAAAAAAATATCCCAGAGAAGACGACGAGAAGTTGCAAGAGAGGGCAATTCCAGAGGAACTTCCAAGTCTCTTCCCAAGGTCAAGGTCACTCCTCCCGAGCATGCATAGAAGAAGAAGTATGGAGGACAAGCAACCAAACAAATCCTGGAGAACAACATCCTCCTTGCGCAAGGCAAGAGAAGCATGCCTTCTTCTTTAAGAAAGGTGAAGCTAGCAATGAGAAGGCGGGGAACCCTACTTTGTACAAAGGTACCGCTTTCTGGTTCATCCCCAAATCAGAAAAAAAATCTACTTAAACAAGGAAGCATACGAGTCCATTCCTCGTGACATTAGGAATACTCTTTGATTCTTCAACCTTCGTATCATCTGAAGACTTGGTGCTAGCCACCGCCACGACTCCTGTTCGATCTGTTAGAGAAGAAGGAGGCCCATGCTATGTGCAGAGAAGAGGTACTCAAATATTGAGGAGGAAGACATATGAGATTGTGAAAGAATAGGTTTTCCCAAAGCCCTATTTATAGCCACGAGATTCATCAAGAGGACAGGTGAAGAGCCACTCCCCCATTAATCAAGGAGTAACTCCTTCACGTCCAATGAGGATCCTATCCTCTCAACTTCCAACCGAACCGGGACAAATCTAGGCGCCCGAGCACTACGCTTGCCACGACAACAACAAAATGGAAAGAGATCACATGTTTGCCATGTCACACCCCAATAAAGCCCAAGCGAGCCCAATCTCAGAAGGGGCCCACAAAAAAAGAGGAGGTAAATTGTCATTACTTCTGCCATTCAATGTGTGTGTGTGTGTGTGTAAAGAGAAGTACAAAAATTAGAGGGAGGAAAAATTCAAATGTCCACACAAAAACCCTGAAGCTGTTGACGAAGAGAAGCTATGAGTTGTTCCTTCTTCTTATGCGCAACGCGCCTTGCTTCCTGCTCGACGACAATCAGGTCTTTTAGGTGGTTCTGGGAGGCAAGCCTATCCCCAAGATCCTTCGCTATAATCTCCATAGCAGTAAAGGATGCACTAATCTTCTCCAATAGATGACTATTGGCTTCTTGATCCCGGGTGAGGCCAATTAGACAAAGCTCAAGTCTTTAGTGTTCCGCCAGAAGTCTTTCGACCTCTGCCATAATCCTTATTGCCTCTAGAACGATAAGATCTTCTCCGTATACAGTTCACCGGATAGTTGTCGATGCCTCTCTGCAAACAGGCCAAGTTCACGACTAAGGGCACTCATGCCATTAGTACAGATCCCTTTCCTTTTGGCGGTCTTGGCAAGTAGAAGATTGTGCTCGAAAGAGGCCAGTGCATCTACATCTACCTCTTGGGCACACTTAAGCTTATTGAGGCACTACTGTGCAGAGTTGAGTTTGTCATGGAAATATTTAGCCATGCGCTCTAGGCTAGGGAAAGATTGGAGAGTTTGGATCAATCTTTCAGCTTTACGCCTCGCTAGGATGTAACCCCTCTTTCCAAAAATTTGAAAATAGTTTTTAATTATTTATTTGAATTAAATGGTAATTCTTAGAATTTTATAAATATTTAATTAACTAATTATTATTATAGAAGCCCTTAGTCGTTATTAAGTTTTGGAGTATAAGATGACTAGAAATCATGGTACGGATAGTGTAGTCGTATGCTTTGACTAGTGTTTTAGCTATGGTAGGGAAAGTCGAGCCATAAGTGTGTCCCAACTAGGAAAATCAGGCCAAGTTGTGACATGACCCATATAAACGATTTAATTAGTTAATAATTGATATTGTAACTTTTAGAAGACCAGGTGTACCAATTTAGCTCGGACTTGACCTGAACCGAATCCAAGCCCAGGTGGTCATGTAGTGCGACCAATGACGTCCATGTAGATATATAGATGTGTATATATAGATAGTTCATTTTTTTATAGTTTAGTAAGTAATTTCTAGAAATTGACTAATAATTATAACATATGCATTATTTGTTATTTTAATTTATATTTACCTTGGAAAAATATGATATATATAATTTTCTTAGATATCCTTGTGCATTTCGGGGTCTTAGATATATTTGGGTGTGTGTGCCAATTTTATAATTGCGTATACGATTTTATTATTAATTATAAAGGTTGACATATATTGTCATATAAGTTTATTTCTATTGAAAACACTATGTTATTGATATTATGATAACAATTTCTAAAATAAGTATTTTTGATTTGGTATTAGTAGGAGTACCCATATAGGGATATGCATATTTAGAATGATATATATATATATATATATATATATATATATATATATATATATATATATATATAAAATAAAAAAATATAAGGAAAAAGTAAAATAAAATAAAATAAAAAAATAAAAGGCTCTGCTCTCTTGCTCGTGCTCTCTCGGAGCGCCGCGCCCAGTCTAGGGCTGCCACGCACACTGCCGTGGGGCTTCGCTGGAGCTCGCCCCCTGCCCCCCTTCTCCTCCATGGCCACTCCTCCCGACCTTCTCGCCTTGCTGGGGATCCCCTCCGATCCGGCGCCTCCCTCCGCTTTCTTTCCTCCGCGGCAGGCCATCGCCCCCCTCTGCCCCCTTTCGCCTCTCGCTCCCATCCCAGCCGCCCCCTCCCCCCACCTCCTCTCTTCCGCTGCCACCCTCACCCTCTTCCTTCCTTTCTCCCTCTTCCCACCCCCTCCTCCACCTCTCTTCCGGTGCCTCTCCCCCGGAGCCGCCTCCCCGCGCCCTCCTGCCTCTTCATCGGAGCCGCCCCAACTTCCTCCCTCCCTCGGGTCCCCCTCCGCCCTTTATCCCTCGGGTGCCCCACCATCCTCGGGCCCCCCACCGCCATCCTACCCTTTTTCTTTGCTGCCTTTTTTGAATTCCTCGGCATCCATGCCCTCGTTGGGGGCTGTGCCCTCTGGCGCGGTCTGGTGCTACGGGCCTTCTGGCCACGTGTCATTGTCTGGCACACCTCTGGGTGCGGTTGCTACCTCGGGAGCCACGCTGGGCATAATTCGTTTGGAGTTCGGCGATGGCACAGTCAACTGTGGTGGGCCCTATGGCTTCTTGCCTCTGTCAGCGTTTGGCGCACCTCAAGGAGCGGTTCCTCCCTCGGGAGCCGTGCTGGACACAATTCGTTTGGAGTTGGGCGCTGGCACAGTAGGCCCCTCTACTTGGGGCGCACCTCATGTTGCGGCATCTCCTTAGGCGACCACATTGGGCACTACTTGATTGACTCGGGCGCGCTTGTCGTGGGCCCCCTTGGCGCGCCCGACGATCCAGGTTGGGGCTCCTATTGTGGTAGCCCCCTTCCCTTTTCTCTTCTGGCTCATCCTGTTATGGGCCCGTTGGGTACTAGCCTCCCTGCCATTCTCCCTCCTCGTGTGGCCCTGTTGGGCGCTAGCCTCCCTTCCCTCCCTTCGGTTGCGCCGGGTGTGGGTGCAACCCAACCATTCCAATCCACTCCTTTTTTGCCTCCTCTTGTGGTCCCGTTGGGCACAACCCACCCCACCCACTCCCACCCTCAGATTACGTCGGGAGTGGTCCTTCTCCTTTCATCCTCTTTGTACCCTCCAACTCCTCCTCCACCGGCAGTAGATGTGATGTTGCTCTCCGATGCGGCAGGACTGCTGGACGCTTACCCCCTTATTGGTGCAACCCAATCCCCGCCCCCTCTCGCCCCCCTGGGGTTCTTAAGAGCGTGTATCCTGGGATCCCTAGGGGTCAGCCCCCCTCTCTTGGCGCAAGGCTTCCTCTCCCGGGCTCTGTGTCTTCTGGCGCAACCCCACTTCCGGCCCTCCCAGCCCCTGGCACATCTCATTGACCGACCACTTCCTTTGTCGACATCTTTCGTCCTGACAGAGCTCCCAAGCCGGGACTCCTATTTCCGGACGTCCCCCTTCCCGATGTTGAGTACCAGTAGGCATCTCCCATACCGACAGTGCCATTCACCAACCAAAAACTCTCGTCTCTGGCCACCTCATTCTCCTACTCCTTCATCCTCAAATTCTTAGCAGGCTGTCCCAAGCTCGCTAGGGTAGTAGAGGTTATAGCTAGTTGGCGGCTAACGGCGGAGTACAGGGTAGCCCCCCTCGACCCGAGACATATTCTGCACACCTATCCTCCGAACTGGACTACAGGACGGTGTGGTCCAAAGGTACCGGGAGGGTAGATTCCCACCAGATGAAGATAATTAAGTGGTCACCGCACCTTAACACCAAGGAAGACTCAGCGACGGTTGCCGCCTGGGTCACCCTACCCAATCTTTTCCTCATTTGCTTCATTCCGGTGGCTCTTAAGCGTATAGCCAACTCCTTTGGGACTTACGTGGCCACCGCCGCCGAAACCAGGAACCTGACAAAAGCTCGCTATGCTAAGATATGCGTGGAAGTCGACCTCACATCAGACCCCCCAAACCATATCCTCATTGAACTTGGCAACCAAACTCACACTCAGCAAATTATCTACGACAACCATATTACTTATGCACTCACTGCCATTTACGCGGTCACCTATCGAAGCACTGCCTTCGTCTCCATCTGGAGCTGAGGAAGAAACTAGAGAGGTCAGAACCCAATCCCAAAGGGAACCAGCATCACAAATTTGCTCAACCACCCATGTTTCCCTTTTCGAACTCCCACACCAGATTCAACACCAGCGAAGGCAAATCCAGCAGAGGCAACTCAGCAGAAAAAGCAGTGATCTCCTACCACCTACCTAACCTTTCTCTATCCAATCAATTCAGCGCCCTCGCGTCAGAAGCCATTGGCTTACCCCATGATTCGGTCTGTCATGTTGACTTCGACCAGGCCCCCAGAACGGACTCTGACGACCCCAATACCCCTCTCCCTGAGGAATCGGAAGAGTCCTTCCTATTATCTCTGATTGCCACCGACCTGTATACTCCGTTCGGTAACTCCACCGTTGATGCTCTAGCCATCCTAGGGCCAGAGGAGGCCTTTAGATGTCTTCAGGTCCTCGTCGCTGGATTCCCTCTCCAAGCGGAAGGGGACCAGATTGCCATCTCCGACGGCTCCCTCTTCATCCCCCTGGAGCAGCCCAACCTTGATTCAGCAGGAGAAGGGGTCGCACCCCCTAAATGCCCCGAAGACTCTCCCCTCGGTACATCCCCCAAGAATACGGGGAAACCATCCATCACCAACAGGAAAGCGGACAAAAAGGGACCGCCAAATCCTCGTCCATGCTCACCAGGTCTGCTACGAAGCGGTCCAACCAACCCCTCCCAAAGCTCCATTAATGCTGAAAATTATCTCCTAGAATTTTGGTGGTCTGGCGAACAAACATACGATGAGGAGAATCACCATGCTTAGAAAATGCACAAGATCGACATCTTGACCATCTTCGAACCCAAACTCTCATACAAGAGACTCAAATCTATTCAACTACAGTTAGGCTTTTACTCGGCCATTGCCGGCAGACACGACATCTAGATTCTCTGTTCCAAAGCCGTCAAAATCGGTGTTATCTACAATTCCATTCAAGCCCTATCTTGCTGGATGGAACATCCTTTAATCTCCAAATGTGCCATCCTTTCTGCAGTTCACGGTAGTTGTGACATTGTGGAACGTAGACACCTATGGGATGACCTCCTAGACACCAACCACCACAACCGCTACCTCCCATGGCTTTGCATGGGGGACTTCAATGCCATCACTTGCAGAGAAGATAAGATTGGAGGCTGCCCTCCCCCTCTCTCTGCCATGCAAGACTTCAACAACTTTATCTTCAACTCTCACCTCACCTCCCTCTCGTTCACTGGCAACGCATTCACCTGGTGCAACATACAGGAAGGCGACCATCGATAATTCTCCCGCCTTACCAGGGCATTAACTAATGTCTACTGGCTTGATACGGGGACAACCTCCAAGCTTTCTCACCTTAACGCCACCGAATTCGACCATGCCCCCCTGCTGGTTGGAATCACCAGCACTTCCAACCATTCCAGAAAGAGCTTCCTCTTCCTGGACTTCTGGAGCGAGCACCCCTAATTCTTAGGGGTCATCACGGAAGCGTGGGAACAGCGCAGACTCCATAGAACCCCTTAATCGCGTGGCCATAAAACTCCAAGCCACGATAAAAGCTTTGACAGCTTGGAGCAAGCAAGCTTATGGAGATATCTTCCAAGCCATTCATGAGGCAGAGGATGACGTGACTTATGCTGAATTAAAATACATGGATGACTGTTCGCCTGATACCAGGAAGGCGTTGAATCTCACCAAAGCCATCCTCAAATTCAGGCTAAAGATTGAGACTGATTTCTGGAAGCAGAAAGCGAGGATCAAATGGGACAGCGAGGGGGACAATAACTCAAGCTTCTTCCACGCTTGCGTCGACAGGTGAAGACAAAAACTTACTCTCCATCAGATTGTCGCAGACAACGGCACCAGCATCATCGACCAAAAGGGTATCCAAGATGAGGCCGCGAAGTTCTATTCCAAAATTTTTTCCAAGGAGACGGTTCTTAAAGACGACACCTTCCTCGACGGGGTTCCCCACCTTATCAGCGATACAGACAATTTACGGCATGAATAGCCTCCCTCGGAGAAAGAAATAAAAGAAGCAGTCTGGACCCTCGACGAGCACAGCGCCCCAGGGCCAGACGAATTTTTGGGGGTTTTTATCTGTACTTGCTGGGATATTATCAAGACTGACATTCACAATACGGCCTCAGCCTTCCTCCAGAGAGCGATCTATCCCAGAGCCATCTCGAGCACCAACCTTATCCTCATCCCTAAGAAAGACAACCCTGAGACATTTTGCGACTTTCGCCCTATCAGTCTCTGTACCTTTACCAACAAGATAATATCCAAGATCATCGCCTCCCGCATGGCAGGCCTTCTCCCCAAGATCATCTCAGAGGAGCAGAGTGGCTTTGTTCGTGGGAGAAATATCCAAGACAACATCATGCTAGCTCAAGAGTTTGTCACTTGAATGAAATTCCCAGCGAGAGGAGGTAACATTGCTATCAAATTAGAATGGAGAAAGCCTATGATAGACTAGATTGGCAATTTATGATCTGGGTCTTCAGAGCCTTCAGCTTCTCTAAAACCTGGACCAACATTGTATGGAGATCGATCAGCAACTCGTGGTTCTCTACGGTTATTAATGGCCAAGCGGACGGGTTCTTTAAATCCACCCGCTTGGTATGGCAAGGGATCCGCTATCCTCCATCTTCTTCATCATTACGGCGGATGCGTTGAGCCGAAACCTTAATAAGATGGCGAGCACCCCTCCAACTTCCAGCACTACCATATGGCTAGTGGCTGCCCGATCATCACCCACCTGGCCTTCACTGACGATATCCTTATATTCTCATCCGGAGATACAGGATCGGTGGAAGTCGTCCACAATATGCTCCAGATCTATGAAAGGTGCTCAGGACAGAAGATCAACCCGGAAAAGTGTGTTATCTATACCCACCAAAATATCAAGAGAGAGCAAGCGGCTAGCATAACAACCACCACATCATTCTCCATCAAGCACCCTCCATTCCTCTACCTCGGATGCCCCCTCGTGTACGGGAAATCTAATACCGGGATCTTCGAGAACCTTACCAATCGCATCAGGAAGAAGCTCGAGGGTTGGTAAAATGCTACCATATTCCCAAGGGGCAAGATTATCCTCATCAATCACATCCTCAACTCCATTCCCATCTACACCCTGACAGCGTGCTCCCTTCCAAGAAAGTCCTATCCTACATCGAGAGCATCTTCAGCAATTTTCTCTAGGGACACAGCGATGGCCACGAAAAGTACCATTGGGCCAGCTGGGACACCATGGCTCCTCCCACCGGAGAGGGGGGGTCTAGGTTTTACCAAACTATCCCACATTGTTAATGCTTTCTTGATGAAATTGTGGTGAACGCTTCGTTCTAGTAAGAACTTATGGTCCAGGTTCATGAAGGCCAGATAATTCAAGCATATCCACCCGTTCATGGCCATCGCTAACAGCAGATCATCCGCAGCCTAGCACCGCATCCTTTACGGGCGGTCCCTCGCCGAACCAGCGATTCACCTTAAGGTGGGAATCGGGGAAGCATCACCATTCCTGGAGCTCTGGGTAGGCGAATTCTTGCTTACCAACACTCCGGCGGCCCCTAGGAAGAGCACTATCAAGGACCTATAGGACCCTCCTAATAATACCTGGAATTGGATCAAGGTCAGGTCATGGGCCGGGTCCGAAGCGACCGATTACATTGTCGTAGAGGTTTGAGGATCGGACTGGACGCAGATAAGCTTGTATGTTTGCCCGACGGTGCAGTCGCCTTCTCGGTTAAGTCTGCCAGAAGCATTATCCTGGGCAACGCGGCCCCATCCCCTACCATTACCTCATTCTGGCAGACGTGCATCCCCAAGAAGTGGTCTTTCCTCATCTGGAGAGCCCTACACAATATCCTCCCCACTGACGATAATCTCACCATAATCGGGTTCAACCTTCCTCTGCGTGCACATGCTCTGATCGACAATCAAAACAGCCAACCACATCCTCATCAGGGGGACCTCCGTCAAGGTCTAGAGAGCTCTTTTGCAGCGCTGCAGATTGCCTCATTGAGGCGACAACTTTCACCATCTCATGGCCACCTGGGCTTCTGCGTCCCACGGCCACCAGATCGTCGTTACGGAGTCACGTAGGTTATCTAGAAAAATTGAAACAAGGTAACATACGAAGGCCAGTACATCGTAGACTAACTATATTTGGAAGGCCATTCGTTAATGCCACAAACGGAGACCCCTCTGTAGGCATGGCCACGAGGCTTTCTGGAACTCTCTTCTTTCCTCGGCTTAGTCGTTTTTTTCGAGTTTACCTCTTCTTTTGTCCATATGTGTATAGGCATCGACATTTTGCGCCTTATGGTATACTTGTAAATGTTCGGCCTTTTTGGCCTTATTGAATAAAATGGTAGGTTGGCTCAAAAAATAACTAAATAAAAAAACTAATATATATATATATATATAAATATATAATATATATATATATATATATATATATATATATATATATATATATATATATAGGAGCAATCGGAAGGCGTCTTCATACACGCCCACCTCCAAAACTTCCTCTCCTCCTCGAGAGCTTTAGATCTCCTTCTTCTTCTTCTTCTTCTTCTTCTTCTTCTTCTTCTTCTTCTTCTCTTCTTCGTTTTCCTTAGTTCATTAGGAAAAAAATGAGGGAGTGCATCTCGATCCACATCGGCCAGGCCGTGATCCAGGTCGAGAATGCCTGTTGGAAGCTCTACTGCCTAGAGCACGGGATCCAGCCTGATGGCCAGATGCCGAGAGACAAGACTGTCGGCGGTGGCAACGACGCTTTCAACACCTTCTTCAGCGAGACTGGTGCAGGAAAGCACGTCCTCCGCGTCGTCTTTGTCGACCTCGAGCCCACCGTTATCGACGAGGTGAGGATCGGTACGTACCGCCAGCTCTTGCACCCCGAGCAGCTCATCAACGGCAAGGAGGAAGCCGCCAACAACTTAGCCCGCGACCAATACACCATCGGCAAGGAGATTGTCGACCTCTGCCTCGACCGCATCAGAAAGCTTGCCGACAACTGCACTGGCCTCCAGGGCTTCCTCGTCTTCAATGTCGTTGTCGGCGACACCGGCTCCGGACTCGGCTCGCTGCTCCTCGAGCGCCTATCTGTCGACTACGGCAAGAAATCGAAGCTCGGTTCCACGGTCTACCCCTCGACCCAGGTGTCCACCTCCATCGTAGAGCCCTACAACAGTTTTCTCTCCACCCGCTCCCTCCTGGAGAACACTGATGTCGCCGTCCTTCTCCACAACGAGGCAATCTATGATATCTGTAGGCATTCTCTCGACATCGAGCGTCCGACATATACTAACCTCCACCGTCTCGTGTCGCAGGTTATTTTATTACTGACTGCATCGCTCAGGTTCGACGGAGCCTTGAACGTAGATGTTACTGAATTCCAGACCAACTTGGTTCCGTACCCGAGAACAACTTCATGTTGTCCTCCTATGCCCCCGTCATCTCCGCGGAGAAGGCCTACCACGAGCAGCTCTCCGTCGCCGAGATCACCAACAGCGCCTTTGTGCCCTCCTCCATGATGGCCAAGTACGACCCCCGCCACGGCAAGTACATGGCCTACTGCCTGATGTACCACGGTGACATGGCGCCTAAGGATGTGAATGCTGTCGTCGCCACCATCAAGACTAAGTGCACCATCCAGTTTGTCGACTGGTGCCCGACCGGGTTCAAATGCGGCATTAACTACCAGCCGTCGACCGTGGTCCCGGGAGGCGACCTCGCCAAGGTACAGAGGGCCGTGTGCATAATCTCCAACTCGACCAGCGTCGCGGAGGTGTTCTCCCGCATCGACCACAAGTTTGATCTCATGTACGAGAAGAGCACGTTCATGCACTGGTACGTGGGTGAGGGCATGGAGAAAGGAGTGTACTCAGAGGCCCGTAAGGATCTTGCAGTGCTAGAGAAGGACTACGAGGAGGTCGGGGCCGAATCTGTTGAGGGCAAGGAGGGAGGCGAGGGCGAGGAGCACTGATGAGGGAGCTTGAGCTTTGCTTGTATTCTCCTGTTTGCCTGTTCCGTGGACTCCCCTATTTGTGTTAATGTGTGTTGAATGTTTGTGTGTTTGCACCTGCCTTTAGGCACTCTCCCTAAGATGATATGTGTTAGATGTTTCAAAGAATGTTACAACTTCTTGCTGTTAATATATATATATATATATATATATATATATATATATAAAAATATATATATATATATATATAGGAAAAAAATGAAGAAAGCATACTCACGAGATATTGAGCTATATCTCCTGAGCTGGAGGAATCCACTAAACCCAAGCAAAGCCCAACCAAGCGAGTCCCCCCAAAGCCAAAACCCTACTAAACAGCCTATATATATTGCATCGAGAGAGAGCATTCGACCACAAACCCTAGTAAACAAACCCATCCCTAGCGACCCCCGACCTCGAGGGCGACGGCACGCCACCGCAGTGCTGCCACGTGGCAGCCACCGACGGCCAGGGCCGCCATAAACCGAGCGTGCAACAGGCACGAGCAGGGACAGCAGCGATAGTAGCCTTCGGGGCTGACTTCGCAGCACGTTTTCTCGATGCCTGATTGATCGTTTTACGATCCGTCTCTTCAAATATGGCCACAACCTATATGAATCTAAGTCCTTTCAAATAAATTAAATTTTAGTGCCCTAGATTGTTCGAGAAATCGACGCAAAAACTAGCGAATAACTGTTCAAAAATAGGACAGTTTCGTAGTCCAGCATCCTATATTGGAAGGCCGATTTCAGTCGAACCATTGAGCAACTTAAGAATCTAATTGAACACAGTGGAAGACATCCTATGGACTATAGAACCCCTTTTGTAGATTGTAAATTGATCGACTATCTGTCGAGAAACTGATTTCCAAACCTGTCAAAAACCTATTTTCAAAACGGTAGAAACTTTATGAAAATCATCGATACGGCGTGTGTTCCGACAAACCGGGTGACGTAGTCGCAACCCATGAGCATCAGAAGATGGATATGGATGTTCTCGATGTGTAGGATTCGACGGAACTTGATTTTGTTGTGTGTGCACGACGAAATCGAAGCGTATCCATCGAGATACCCCGTTTCGGCCCCTTTAAAAACTAGTCTATTAATTTATCACATTCGTCATCTCGAGACAAAACTTGCGCCAATAGGACCGTAACATTTTTTGGTCATGTGTTCCATGTTTGGTCCAAATCTGAGAGGGTCGACCGGAATGCTATTTTGGTGGGCCTACGACCGACCCAACGGGCGAATTTGTGTATGGCCCATCAAAATCCAACTTTGGACATACGGTTGGGTTCGTATCGTCAAAACGGACCCGTAGACATATAGTTGACTTTTGAGATAGTAGATATTAGCATGCTTTTTGGTACAAAGTGGGTCCAACGGCGGACATCGTTTTAATCCAAAATTATCGTTTTGTCCCTGTGTCTAGAATTAGACTTATGGGTAGGCTATCTTAGCTAATTTGACTATTCTAAATCCGATAGTAATATCTGTTTTAGCCCCCGGAGACTGTAATGAGAGTTTGACTTTGGTGGCTCGTCTATTGACTGGATAATATTGGTTCTACGTGCTACCACCAGGCAAGTATACCTTGTCTTTCTTTTGTAACGCCCCAGTCCCAAAATACTTAGGACTAGGAACGTAGATATGCCAGCTGTATTCATACGAAGTACATAGGCCTCGTATGAATAAATAAGCTCTAAAATACAGTAGAACCATAACTAATCTCATCCACACAAAATAAATGAATAAAAGATATCATAAAATTGACTATGAATTGCCATTGGTACATGTTGTCGGGCGAAGACAAATCCACTACCAACAAGTAAAGAAAAAATAAATGAGAAAAGGAATAATTTTTGACGAGCGAAGCGGCGACGATCCAAGTGCAATCATCCTCGAAGAAATAGCGATGATCACGGCTAGAGCTAGAGCACCTGCGAAAGACAAGAGCACACACCTGGCGAGATAACAGGTCCTCAGAGGGACGTAACAAGACACATAATATTATGACATATAAACTGAATAAATATTGCTCAAATAAATAAGTCAATTGGATTATAACATGGTCCAATACGCACCTATTGAACTAGCTTACCATCCCCCCAACCAAACAAGGACAGGAGATGGTAAACTAATTCACGGTGACGTATCTTTCCATGCTATGAATCCAATATGGTATCCGGACCCCAACAAGGTTCAATACCTTCTCATCGAAGTAGTAAGTCACACCTAAAACCAAACAAGGACAAGATGTGACGAATTAATCCGCGATAAGTTATTGTTCCAAGCCGCGGTCAGATACAAGTACCCAAACCAAAAGTACTCGTACCTAACGGATAAAGGTACCTAACCGTTATAAGTGAAATATAATTAAGAATATCCTTCCTATGCATGGGCCCTGGCTAAATAGGATCGGCATGGTCCCCCCTTGGGATACCAGAGGCCCCATCAGTAAGAGCATAATGTTCCGCAGAACGTCAGTGGCCGTCAGTAATCATGGGTAATCTGACCCACATCTCCGATGGAGCTCACGGGTTACAAAAGGAGAAGTGTATCGAAGCCCATACGCTAAGGAATTGTCCTCCCCGCCCAATGCCTATTATGTTGTATCCACAACAGAAAATCTCTATAACCGCTAAGTCAAACTAAGCATATAACCTCCATTAGCGGTTATTCCTATCGCACGGCTTGTACGTACTGGTGGCCAGCCAATCACGCACGTCGTGTTCTACATATGACACACAACTTCCTGGCACAACGTGTCAAGACCATGAATGCAACACACAAAGGTGGTCCATTAATTCAAGGTTTAATGTGTAAGAAAAATAATACATAGCAGAAAATATAAATGAACAGTAAGTTATAATAGGTTACGCCATGTATCACAATTTACTTTGCATAAAGAAAATAAATAATGCATAAAATATGAGCTAAAATAAATAAACAGCAAATGGCAAGGTGTCTTGCCTGGTAGGATGCCTGGTGTGCTACAATGATCAAGCTGGCTTGAACTGTGACTTCGATGCAACAACTATATATGGTGACCTTGGGTGGTGGCACGGATAGTTCCATCGGGTCCAGGACGGTTAAATTGGTTAGGGTGGACACAAGGTAGACATGAATTGGCAAAGGAAATTAGAATAATGGGCTTAGTCACGGGCTGGAAAAAATCGAAGGAAATTAGATAAATAACATATATATGATTTTTAGAAAATAATTTATAATAATTTGGAAAAATATTTTAGATAAAATACGTACTTACAAAATTAGAAATCATTTTTCGACTAAAAACTCTAAGTAGTAAAAAAATATCATTTAGAAAGAAACTATATTTCATTAGTAAAAAATACTTGTAGGTAATACAAAAAAATCAAAATAAATTTTTAGGCAAAAACTCTAATCTTATTAAATATGATTTCTAGGTTAGAAACTAAATTTTCCATTAGTCCATAAATATTTTAAATAAATATATAAAAATCTAGGAAACTATTTTAGGGCTACTGAGTTGCCAAACATAATTTTAAAAATGTTAACTATCTATTTATTTAATAAACAAAATAGTAAAAATAATATTAATATTAATTATAATTATAATAATACTTATAATAATATACATACTAATAATATAAATAACTTACACTAAATATGATACTGTAAAAGTGTGATAATAAAAATAATAAAAAATAATAATAATAACAACAGTATACTGCTGTTCTTCTCAACTAAAATAATAATTAACAAATAAATAATTAAATAAAAAAATGTCAGAACAGCCCTATGGTCCAACTTTTCAGTAAGTAAAAAAAGACAACACCACTGGAAATCAATGCAAGAGAGAGAAAGAGATTAGAGAGAGGGAGTCTTTTGAAAGAATTAATGAGTAAAGGGAATGAGGACCTTTTTCAGCTGCTCTCAGCACGAAATGAGCAAAAGAAGCAAAGGGAGAGAGAGAAGAGTGATGCGGGCGGAGAGATAGGCGGAGCTGCAGGAGAGGAGCGGGGGTTCGGGAAGTCGCTGGTCGGGCGAATTTCCGGCCGAGGAAAAGGGCGAGCTAGGGAAGAGGAGCGGACGGAGCTGCGAAGCTCGGGATCGGGCTCGGCGGAGGGTTTTGGGGGCTCGTCGATGGGCGGCCAGAGAGGAAGGTCGCGGCGGCGCTGGGTGATGGGGTCGTCGGATCTGGGGTGCTGCCCGCGGTGGTGCGGCGCTCCGAAGTAGTAGTGCAGGCGCTCCGGGTTTCAGCGGGCGCTGAATCGAGCGGCGGTCGAGCCGCTCAGCTGATGGCGGCGACGGAAGTGCGGACGAGGTTGGCATCGCTCGATCGGATCTGGTAAGTGGTGGTGGTGTGTTGGTTTGTTTTTATTTTGGATGGTGGTGTGTGTTCTGGTGTTGGCCGGACGGCGATAGGGTACTGGTGTCTATGGCTTTCGGGTTTGTGGTGGTGAAGGGAACGGTCGTGGAGGGGTGATGACGGGGTGCTAGGTTTCGTCGGCAGCGGTGTTGGTGAAGGTGGTGTGGTCTGGGGTGGCAGGGCGTGGAGGCTACTAGGTTCGGGTGACGATGATGGCCTTGGCGATGACGGAGTTGCTGGCCGGGATTTGAGTTCCAGGGATGGTTATTTTGCTGGGTCGGGTTGTGTCGGGACGGCCAGGGCGAGGTGAAGGTGGGTCTGTGCTGGTGGTGGACAGCGGGATTCCGGCTAGGTTAGGGTTAGGTTTTATGATTTGATATATCATGTCGGAGTTGTCGACACGGAGACATAAATGCATATGTAAATTGGAATAAGATATGGGCCGAGGGTAACACAGACACGATGCACATATATTTGGGGTGGGAATTTGTAGAAGAATAATGTGGAGAAAATAATATGGAGGAGTACCTGCCTATTTATAGGATGTGGGAATTCCCAGTTGGATAATGATTAGGATTAGTTTAAACCCAAAATAGATAATTCTCAGCTTAATTTAAAAATCAATCAAATCCAAATCCAAATACAAATCCAATTTAAAACTAGATAATCTAAACTCAATTTAAGTATAAATTCTATCTTTTAACTATTTAAATTAAATCCATAAAATTAAATCGAGATTTAAAATGGCCACAATAAATTTAAATATATATTTTCTAAAATTACAATAATAATAATTTTTGAAAATATATTATTATTTAAAAATAAATTAATAAATAATTATAAAATATGTATGTATGCACAAATAATATTTACAAATATATATTTTTCTAGTATACCATTTTATAAGAAGGCTTTTCATAAATAACTCTTATATTTAGAAATTTTGATAGCTAAAAATAATTATTATTTATATTATCTTGGAACCATAAAAATAGAAAAAATGTTTTTCTAAAAATATGTACGCTCGCACATATTCGTATTCGTCGAGAAATTTCGAAAAATAAAATTTCGTGCGCGACATACAATATAACTATGTGACGTACAATACAAAAATTTAAATCAGTACTAAATTTAATGAAAAGAAGAAAAAAAATAGTAGAAATTTAGGGGTTTTACATCCTATCCAACTTAAAAGAATTTCGTCCTCGAAATTAAAAAATTTAGTAGGGGGTGAGAAGAAGGGGGTATCGGTAGGGAACAATCAATTATAAGGCTCAACAAAATTATGTAGTAAGAAGTTGCGATCTAGATCATAGAAAAATAATACGGATGAGGGTCATAGTAGGGCCGAGAAGAAGGACGAGGAGTTTATGATGAAGACATAGCAACATCGAGTGGTAATGGTCATAGTTGATAGGACAACTAGAGGAATTTCAAGTACAAGTGCCTTCGTCCGTCCAAAATCGGTAAAGGCGAAAGCGATTTAAGGAGTTCAATGACGATATTATCAATTACGAATACGTGGTTCAAAGGCGGTCGTATAGATTTCAAAAGAATCGTCAAGGCAGTTGTGGATAGGATTCCAAGGGGTAAGTTTAACTATATCACATCCACGTAGATTAAAAAGGTGAACCAAAGTGCACTCGGTTGATCAGACCATCATGCACCGGTTCTGATTAGACAATATATTTGTGGGTCGACCCAAATAACATATGTCTTGAACAAGCTCGATAAAGGAATAAGCTTGCAAAAACTAGTCTATATTAGCATCATTAGTCTAGATAGTAAAACATAGGCACGAGGGTAGATGAAATAAGAACCAATATTTATACTCTAAGAGTCATAAGGATTCAAGTCTTGTTTATTCCTATACCATCATTCTACGGTTTTATTGACAAAGGCTTGGTTGACCAAATAGGTTAAATTCTTATAGTCTTTATGGTCTAGGTAATACTATTTGTATTCCCTTAAAGGTCAAGGGTGTGTCAGGTCGTGGGGTATTCTATCCAACTTAAAGAATTAAGCTAAGGGTGTTTGGGACATCTAACTAGCAGGTCAACCTCTAGCAAGCACGAAGGAAAGATAAGAATAATGATAGAAGGAATCAAGCAAGATGCAATCGATGAGTCGGTCGAATATGGAATCGAGGAAAAGCTCAAGTATGTGGATGATATCCTAGACTTCTAATCCTATTTACAGGCTTGCTTGGTACGATAAAGTAACCAAACAATTTATCTTGACCTGCATGGGCCACCACAAAAATATGTAACGCTCCAGTCCCAAAATATGTAGGACTAGGAACGTAGACATGCCAGCTGTATTCATACGAAGTACATAGGCCTCGTATGAATACATAAGCTGTAAAATGCAGTAGAACCATAACTAATCTCATCCACACAAAATAAATGAATAAAAGATATCATAAAATCGACTATGAATTGTCGTTGGTACATGTTGTTGGGCGGAGACAAATCCACTACCAACAAGTAAAGAAAAAATACATAAAAAATAAATAATTTTTGGCAAGCGAAGCGAAGACGATCCAAGTGCAATCATCCTCGAAGAAACAGCGATGATCAAGGCTAGGGCTAGAGCACCTGGGAAAGATAAGAGCACACACCTAGCAAAATAACCAGGTCCTCAGAGGGACGTAACAAGACACATAATACCATGCCATATAAACTGAATAAATATTGCTCAAATAAATAAGTCAATTGGATTATAACATGGTCTAATACACACCTATTGAACTAGCTTACCATCCCCCAACCAAACAAGGACAGAAGATGCTAAACTAATTCACGATAACGTATCTTTCTATGCTATGAATCCAATATGGTATCCGGACCCCAACAAGGTTCAATACCGCGGTCAGATACAAGGACAAGATGTGACGAATTAATCCGCGATAAGTTATTGTTCCAAGCCGCGGTCAGATACAAGTACCCAAACCAAAAGTACTCGTACCTAACGGATAAAGGTACCTAACCGTTATAAGTGAAATATAATTAAGAATAATCCTTCCTATGCATGGGTCCTGGCTAAATAGGATCGGCATGGTCCTCCCTTGGGACACCAGAGGCCCCATCAGTAAGAGCATAATGTTCCGCAGAACGTCAGTGGCCGTCAGTAATCATGGGTAATCTGACCCACATCTCCGGTGGAGCTCACGGGTTACAAAAGGGGAAGTGTATCGAAGCCCATACGCTAAGGAATTGTCCTTCCCGCCCAATGCCTATTATGTTGTATCCACAACAGAAAAACTCTATAACCGCTAAGTCAAACTAAGCATGCAACCTCTATTAGCGGTTATTCCTATCGTACGGCTTGTACATACTGGTGGCTAGCCAATCACGCACGTCCATCTTCTACATATGACACACAACTTCGTGGTACAATGTGTCAAGGCCATGAATGCAACACACAAAGGTGGTCCTTAATTCTAGGTTTAATGTGTAAGAAAAATAATACATAGTAGGAAATATAAATGAACAGTAAGTTCTAACAGGTTATGCCATGTATCACAGTTTATTTTGCATAAAAAAATAAATAATGCATGAAATATAAGCTAATATAAATAAACAGCAAATGGCAAGGTGTCTTGCCTGGTAGGATGCCTGGTGTGCTGCAATGATCAAGCTAGCTTGAACTGCGACTTCGTTGCAACAACTATATATGGTGACCTTGGGTGGTGGCACGGTTAGTTCCATCGGATCCAGGACGGTTAAATTGGTTAGGGAGGACACAAGGTAGACTTGAATTGGCAAAGGGAATTGGAATAATGGTCTTAGTCACGGGCTGGAGAAAATCGAAGAAATTAGATAAATAACATATATACGATTTTTAGAAAACAATTTATAATAATTTGGAAAAATATTTTAGATAAAATACGTACTTACAAAATTGGAAATCGTTTTTCGTCTAAAAATTCTAAGTAGTAAAAAAATGTGATTTAGAAAGAAACTATATTTCATTAGTAAAAATACTTGTAGGTAATACAAAAAAATCAAAATAAATTTTTAGGCAAAACTCTAATCTTATCAAAATATGATTTCTAGGTTAGAAACTAAATTTTTCATTAGTCCAAAATATTTTAAATAAATATATAAAAAATCTAGGAAAATATTTTAGGGCTACTGAGTTGCCAAACATAATTTTAAAAATGTTAACTATCTATTTTTTAATAAACAAAATAGTAAAAATAATATTAATACTAATTATAATTATAATAATACTTATAATAATATACATACTAAAAATATAAATAACTTACACTAAATATGATACTGTAAAAGAGTGATAATAAAAATAATAAAATAATAATAATAATAACAACAGTATATTGCTGTTCTTCTCAACTAAAATAATAATTAACAAATAAATAATTAAATAAAAAATCATCAGAACAGCCCTATGGTCCAACTTTTCAGTAAGTAAAAAAAAAGACAACACCACTGGAAATCAAAGCAAGAGAGAGAAAGAGATTAGAGAGAGGGAGTCTTTTGAGAGAATCAATGAGTAAAGGGAATGAGGACCTTTTTCAGCTGCTCTCAGCACGAAATGAGCAAAGAGAAGCAAAGGGACAGAGAGAAGTGTGATGCGGGCGGAGAGATAGGCGGAGCTGCAGGTGCTGCGGGAGAGGAGCAGGGGTTCGGGGAGTCGCCGGTCGGGCGGAGCTCCGGCCGAGGAAAAGGGCGAGCTGTTGAAGAGGAGCGGACGGAGCTGCGGAGCTCGGGATCGGGCTCGGCGGAGGGTTTTGGGGGCTCATCGGCGGGCGGCCAGGGAGGAAGGATACGATGGTGCTGGGTGATGGGGTCGTCGGATCTGGGGCGCTGCCCGCGGTGTTACGGCGCTCCGAAGTAGTGGTGCAGGCGCTCCGGGTTTCAGCGGGCGCTGAATCGAACGGCAGTCCGGCCGCTCGACTGATGGCGGCGGCGGAAGCGCGGACGAGGTTGTCGTCGCTCGATCGGATCCGGTAAGTGGTGGTGGTGTGTTGGTTTGTTTTTATTTTGGGTGGTGGTGTGTGTTCTGGTGTTGGCAGGACGATAATAGGGTGCTGGTGTCTATGGTTTTCGGGTTTGTGGTGGTGAAGGGAACGGTCGTGGAGGGGTGATGATGGGGTGCTAGGTTTCGGCGGCAGCGGTGTTGGTGATGGTGGTGTGGTCTGGGGTGGCAGGGCGTGGAGGCTACTGGGTTCGGGTGACGATGATGGCCTTGGCGATGGCGGAGTTGCTGGCCGGGATTTGAGTTCCGGAGGTGGTAGTTTTGCTGAGTCGGGTTGTGTCGGGACGGCCAGGGCGAGGTGAAGGTGGGTCTGTGCTGGTGGTGGACAGCGGGATTCCGGCTAGGTTAGGGTTAGGTTTTATGATTTGATATATCGTGTCGGAGTTGTCGACATGAAGACATGAATGGATATGCAAATTGGAATAAGATATGGGCCGAAGGTAACACAGACACGATGCTCGTATATTTGGGGTAGGAATTTATGGAGGAATAATGTGGAGAAAATAATATGAAGGAGTACCTGCCTATTTATAGGATGTGGGAATTCCCAGTTGGATATTGATTAGGATTAGTTTAAACCCAAAATAGATAATCCTCAGCTTAATTTAAAAATAAATCAAATCCAAATCCAAATACAAATCTAATTTAAAACTAGATAATCTAAACTCAATTTAAGTATAAATCCTATCTTTTAACTATTTAAATTAAATCCATAAAATCAAATCGAGATTTAAAATAGCCACAATAAATTCAAATATATATTTTCTAAAATTACAAATAATAATAATTCTGAAAATATATTATTATTTAAAAATAAATTAATAAATAATTACGAAATATGTATGTGTGCACAAATAATATTTACAAATATATATTTTTCTAGTATACCATTTTATAAGAAGGCTTTTCATAAATAACTCTTATATTTAGAAATTTTGATAGCTAAAAATAATTATTATTTATATTATCTTAGAACTATAAAAATAGGAAAAATGTTTTTATAAAAATATGTACGCTCGCACATATTCGCACTCGTCGAGCAATTATGAAAAATAAAATTTCGTGCGCGACATACAATATGACTATGTGACGTACAATACAAAAATTTAAATCAGTACTAAATTTAATAAAAAAATAGTAGAAATTTAGGGGTTTTACATCCTACCCAACTTAAAAAAATTTTGTCCTCGAAATTAAAAAATTTAGTAGGGGGTGAGAAGAAGGGGGTACCGGTGGGGAACAATCAATTATAAGGCTCAACGAAATTATGTCGTAAGAAGTTGCGATCTAGATCATAGAAAAATAATATGGATGAGGGTCATAGTAGGGCCGAGAAGAAGGACGAGGAGTTTATGATGAAGACATAGCAACATTGAGTGGTAATGGTCATACTTGATAGGACAACTAGAGGAATTTCAAGTACAAGTGCCTTCGTCCTTCCAAAATCGGTGAAGGCGAAAGCGATTTAAGGAGTTCAATGACGACATTATCAATTACGAATACGTGGTTCAAAGGCGGTCGTATAGATTTCAAAAGAATCGTCAAGGCAGTTGTGGATGGGATTTCAAGGGGTAAGTTTAACTATATCACATCCACGTAGATTAAAAAGGCGAAGCAAAGTGTACGCGGTTGATCAGACCATCATGCACCGGTTCTGATTAGACAATATGATAGTGGGTCGACCCAAATAACATATGTCTTGAACAAGCTCGATAAAGGAATAATCTTGCAAAAATTAGGCTATATTAGCATCATTAGTCTAGATAGTAAAACATAGGCACGAGGGTAGATGAAATAAGAACCGATATTTATACTCTAAGATTCATAAGGATCTAAGTCTTGTTTATTCCTATACCATCATTCTACGATTTTATTGACCAAGGCTTGGTTGACCAAATAGGTTAAATTCTTATAGTCTCTATGGTCTAGGTAATACTATTTGTATTCCCTTAATGGTCAAGGGTGTGTCAGGTCGTTGGGTATTCTACCAAACTTAAAGAATTAATCTAAGGGTGTTTGGGACATCTAACTAGTAGGGTCAACCTCTAGCAAGCACGAAGGGAAGATAAGAATAATGATAGAAGGAATCAAGCAAGATACAATCGATGAGTCGGTCGAATATGGAATCGAGTGAAAGGTTAAGTATGTGGATGAGATCCTAGACTTCTAATCCTATTTGCAGGCTTGCTTGGTACAGTAAAGTAACCAAACAATTTATCTTGACCTGCATGGGCCACCATAAAAATATGTAACGCCCCAGTCCCAAAATACGTAGGACTAGGAACGTAGACATGCCAGCTGTATTCATACGAAGTACATAGGCCTCGTATGAATACATAAGCTGTAAAATACAGTAGAACCATAACTAATCTTATACACACAAAATAAATGAATAAAAGATATCATAAAATCGACTATGAATTATCATTGGTACATATGGTTGGGCGAAGACAAATCCACTACCAACAAGTAAAGGAAAAATACATGAGAAAAGAAATAATTTTTGGCGAGCGAAGCGAAGACGATCCAAGTACAATCATCCTCGAAGAAATAGTGATGATCATGGCTAGAGCTAGAGCACCTGCGAAAGACAAGAGCACACACCTGGCGAGATAACCAGGTCCTCAAAGGGACGTAACAAGATACATAATATCATGCCATATAAACTGAATAAATATTGATCAAATAAATAAGTCAATTGGATTATAACATGGTCCAATACACACCTAATGAACTAGCTTACCATCCCCCCAACTAAACAAGGACAGGAGATGGTAAACTAATTCACGGTGACGTATCTTTCCATGCCATGAATCCAATATGGTATCCGGACCCCAACAAGGTTCAATACCTTCTCATCGAAGTAGTAAGTCACACCTACAACCAAACAAGGACAAGATATGACGAACTAATCCGCGACAAGTTATTGTTCCAAGCCACGGTCAGATACAAGTACCCAAACCAAAAGTACTCGTACATAACGGATAAAGGTACCTAACCGTTCTAAGTAAAATGTAGTTAAGAACAATCCTTCCTACGCATGGGCTCTGGCTAAATAGGATCGGCATGGTCCCCCTTGTGGCACCAGAGGCCCCATCAGTAAGAGTATAACGTTCCACAGAACGTCAGTGGCCGTCAGTAATCATAGGTAATCTGATCCGTGTCTCCGACGGAGCTCACGGGTTACAAAAGGGAAAGTGTATCGAAGCCCATACGCTAAGGAATTGTCCTCCCCGCCCAATGCCTATTATGTTGTATCCACAACAGAAAACCTCTATAACTGCTAAGTCAAACTAAGCATGCAACCTCTATTAGCGGTTATTCCTATCGCACGGCTTGTATGTACTGGTGGCCATCCAATCACGCACGTCCGTGTTCTACATGTGACACACAACTTCGTGGTACAACGTGTCAAGGCCATGAATGCAACACACAAAGGTGATCCCTTAAATCTAGGTTTAATGTGTAAGAAAAATAATACATAGCAGGAAATATAAATGAACAGTAAGTTCTAACAGGTTAAGCCATGTATCACAGTTTATTTTGCATAAAAAAATAAATAATACATGAAATATGAGCTAAAATAAATAAACAACAAATGGCAAGATGTCTTGCCTGGTAGGATGCCTGGTGTGTTGAAATGATCAAGCTGGCTTGAACTGCGACTTCGGTGCAACAACTATATATGGTGACCTTGGGTGGTGGCACGGATAGTTCCATCGGGTCCAGGACGGTTAAATTGGTTAGGGTGGACACAAGGTAGACGTGAATTGGCAAAGGGAATTGGAATAATGGGCTTATTCACGGGCTGGTGGAAATTGAAGGAAATTAGATAAATAAAATATATACAATTTTTAGAAAACAATTTATAATAATTTGGAAAAATATTTTAGATAAAATACGTACTTACAAAATTAGAAATCATTTTTCGTCTAAAAACTTAAAGTAGTAAAAAAGTATATGATTTAGAAAGAAACTATATTTCATTAGTAAAAAATACTTGTAGGTAATACAAAAAAATCAAAATAAATTTATAGGCAAAAACTCTAATCTTATCAAAATAGGATTTCTAGGTTAGAAACTAAATTTTTCATTAGTCCAAAAATATTTTAAATAAATTTATAAAAAATCTAGGAAAATATTTTAGGGCTACTGAGTTGCCAAACATTATTTTAAAAATGTTAACTATCTATTTATTTAATAAACAAATTATTAAAAATAATATTAATACTAATTATAATTATAAAAATACTTATAATAATATACATACTAATAATATAAATAACTTACACTAAATATGATACTGTAAAAGAGTGATAATAAAAATAATAATAATAACAACAGTATACTATTGTTCTCAGCAGGAAATGAGCAAAGAGAAGCAAAGGGAGAGAGAGAAGAGTGATGCGGGCGGAGAGATAGGCGGAGCTGCGGGTGCTGCGGGAGAGGAGCGGGGGTTCGGGGAGTCGCCGGTCGGGCGGAGCTCCGGCCGAGGAAAAGGACGAGCTGGGGAAGAGGAGCGGACGGAGCTGCGGAGCTCGGGATCGGGCTCGGCGGAGGGTATTGGGGGCTCGTCGGCGGGCGGCCAGGGAGGTAGGTCGCGGCGGCGCTGGTTGATGGGGTCGCCAGATCTGCGGTGCTGCCCCGCGATGGTGCGTCGCTCTGAAGTAGTGGTGCAGGCGCTCCGGGTTTCAGCGGGCACTGAGAGGAGGTCGGGCCGCTCGGCTGATGGCGGCGGCGGAAGCGCGGACGAGATTGTCGTCGCTCGATCGGATCCGGTAAGTGGTTGTGGTGTGTTGGTTTGTTTTTATTTTGGGTGGTGGTGTGTGTCCTGGTGTTGGCCGGACGGCAATAGGGTGTTGGTGTCTATGGTTTTCGGGTTTAGGGTGGTGAAGGGAACGGCCGTGGAGGGGTGATGATGGGGTGCTAGGTTTCGGCGGCAGCGGTGTTGGTGATGGTGGTGTGGTCTGGGGTGGCAGGGCGTGGAGGCTACTGGGTTCAGGTGACGATGATGGCCTTGGCGATGGCGGAGTTGCTGGCCGGGATTTGAGTTCCGGGGGTGGTTGTTTTGCTGGGTCGGGTTGTGTCGGGACGGCCAGGGCGAGGTGAAGGTGGGTCTGTGCTGGTGGTGGACAGCGGAATTCCGGCTAGGTTAGGGTTAGGTTTTATGATTTGATATATCGTGTCGGAGTTGTCGACATGAGACATAAATGTATATGTAAATTGGAATAAGATATGGACTGATGGTAACACAGACACAATGCACGTATATTTGGGGTAGAAATTTATGGAGGAATAATGTAGAGAAAATAATATGGAGGAGTACCTGCCTATTTATAGGATGTGGGAATTCCCAGTTGGATAATGATTAGGATTAGTTTAAACCCAAAATAGATAATTCTCAGCTTAATTTAAAAATCAATCAAATCCAAATCTAAATACAAATCCAATTTAAAACTAGATAATCTAAACTCAATTTAAGTATAAATCCTATCTTTTAACTATTTAAATTAAATCCATAAAATCAAATCGATATTTAAAATGGCCACAATAAATTCAAATATATTTTTTCTAAAATTACAAATAATAATAATTTCAAAAATTATATTATTATTTAAAAATAAATTAATAAATAATTACGATATATGTATGTATGCACAAATAATATTTACAAATATATATTTTTCTAGTATACCATTTTATAAGAAGGCTTTTCATAAATGACTCTTATATTTAGAAATTTTGACAGCTAAAAATAATTATTATTTATATTGTCTTGGAACTATAAAATTAGGAAAAATATTTTTCTAAAAATATGTACGCTCGCACATATTCGCACTCGTCGAGCAATTATAAAAAATAAAATTTCGTGCGCGACATACAATACGACTGTGACGTACAATACAAAAATTTAAATCAGTACTAAATTTAATAAAAAATAGTAAAAATTTAGGGGTTTTACATCTTTATAGTTTACTTACATGGTTATATTCTTCTTCTTTGTTACATGTCATTAATAGTTTCTTCGTTGATTGGTGATATGTGTTTCTTCATATTATGCATATTAGTTTAGTTGTCTTCTTCATATCGTCATTGTTCATGGTTTGATATTGTAGTTCATACCGGATTTGTTCTCACATGTACCATGACTGAGTCGTATCGTGTAATAGGATGAGTGTGCCATAACTGAACTACTATTCCCATTTTTGTTTATTATCAATCTTGGAGTCCACACTATGGCGAGGGTTGATTGTTTGAACTAACCTGCGATTTCACGCTAGGGGCGAGGGCAAGTTATTTGTTCAAACCGGCGAGTCCACACTAGAGGCAAGGGTTTGATTATGGGATTGATTGCTTGAAGCTAACATGCGAGTCCATACTAGGGATGAGGGTTAGTTATTTGTTCAAACCTGTGAGTCCACACTAGGGGCGAAGGTTTGGTTATCCATTGATCTCTTGTCATGTATTCACCTATTTTTCTTCCAGCAGTTCATTTATGCGTAGTTGTTCACATAATCGTGTATCATTATTGCTTAGCCTTTTTCTGCTTATATCCTGGATTACCTTTATGCATGATAAACCGTTAGATATGCATATTTTATGTATCTTGCTAGTCCCCTGAGGACCTGATGATCTCTTCAGGTAGTTGATTACACGGAGTTAGTTAGCTAATCATGATGGTAGTTGATTTACTTCATATTCAGGTATCTTTCGTGATTACATATTTATATTTGTTATTTGCACCATGCTTGTTAGCCTAGTTTTATCGACTCATACTTTCTTTCGAGTCTATTTTGGGTATATATTCCAGTAGGCTGCAGACCACGAACCATATTGTTCCTTCCTGATGTTTAATATTTATATGGATTGAGATATAGTTTTGTCTTGCCATGATTAGGCATGTTACTATAGTCTAGACATCTTATAATGTAGAAGCATGGAAAATACTAAAGGAAATGATTCATGCGGCCAGGAAAGATCCATGCGGCTCGAAAAACGCATGCGGCTCAGGGAGTCATACGGCATAAGGAGCTATGCGGCCCAAGACATTCCATGCGGCTCAGAAGACACGTGGCCTGATAGTGCTCCCCTCCGACCCATGCTGCATTAATTGCTATGACGACTGACCCCTCTGAAAAGTTGATAACCCTGACACAAAGGCAGGTAATTATGACTCTGTCATAATGATGAATCTCTAGGAAAGAGGAAAGAAATCTCTGACACAAATCCCCGAGAGCCATAAAAATGCCACGTGGCCTTGCCACGTGGACATTCGTATGCGGCTCACTGCTTATGCGGTTCAGAATAAATCCTATGCGGCTCAGGCCATGAAAGCCTCATGCGGCTCGAGCAAAGAACTTCCCATGCGGCTCAGAGTGAATCTATCCTATGCGGCTCAGGCCATGAAAGCCTCATGCGGCTCGAGCGAGGACTTCTCATGCGGTTCAAGAAGATTATGTCCATGCGGCTAAGGCGGATATGTACCTATGCGGCCCACAAGAATTACTCCCATGTGGTTCGAGGGCTCAAGTGAGGGCCACTGCCCACGCAGCCCTGACACGTAGGCTTAACCATATGCGGCTCAAATTCATATACGGCTCACCCGTCATGCGGCCCAGATCCCTCCAGCAGTTCCTAGGGCACGTGTCCTAAACCGATTAGTTCCTCAGATTTGCTGCCATTAAAGATTGGGTCAAATCCCAATAATCTGGGACACGTGGCAGAAGAATAGATCTAATTTATTCGCAGATATCAGAAGATCAGTATAAGGAAGATTTATTCCAATCAGCATTAATTGCTCATGGGATTTTGTGTAATCTACACCTAATGGCCCAGATTTATCATAATCAAAACGAATGGCCAAGATGGACCAATCCCTAAGCCACCGCCATCTCCAAAAACTAATCATTGGCAACCCTAATGATCACATCCCACTATTATAAATAGCAAGGTGCCATGCCCTCGTGAGATATACAATTTCAAAGAGAAAAATACGTATATACAGAGAGACTCCCCAATAGTCAGAGAAAAAAAATACACAGAGAGAGAGAGAAGCCAGAAGAGCAACAGAGGAGCAAGAAGAGCATTTCTTCGTCAACGCCAACCATCTTTTCACAATGAGCCAAGGCTGCATACCGATCGTCCAAGGAGTAAGGCAGGGCTGCCGTCGCCTTCCCGAGCCTCTATCGTCACCCCCCAGAATCTAAAATAAACAATTGTACTTAGACTGCTGTACCTAGGTTTTCGTCCCTAGGCTTTCTTTGTACAAGCAAGTTTGTAACGTGAAGTAAAAGTTCGGTCCTCCGATAATTGTTTTGTTCTTTTATATTTTAAGGCAAACACGATGGCGACTCTGCTGGGGACTAACTTCTCCACGGCTGAGAAGTTGGTGATGCAATCGGATGCAGCCAAGCTTGGCTCCATGCAACAAAAGATGGTCGCCCGGTTCGACCAACAGGCGTTCGAAGAAATGCTCTCCGACAAGAGCACTGGCCCGGTCCAGAAGCGAGCCCGCACAAAGAAGGCCCGTAAGGAGCGGAGACCCCGATCCTTCGTTCCTGCTGAAGAGCTTCCCTCTGTTGTTCAAGACGGCGAGCAAGATTCCCCTGCGGCCCCACTTCAGATCGTAGACAACTCTGCTGTCCCCAAGTCCGGCAGAAGAAAACACTATGATGCTGGACTTACAGGGGCAAAGAGGAACTCTATGAGATCCGAGCCGCATAAAGCTATCAGCCGCAGGGAGAAAGCTCATGCGGCTACATCCTCCAGCCGCATGAAAAAAACTCATGCGGCCATATCTGTCAGCCGCATAGCTTATGCGGCTACAGTTGCCAACCACACGGATGAAACTCATGCGGCTGTGGGAGTCAATCGCTTGCAGAAAACCCATGCGGCCATAATTGCCAACCGTATGCGGCCAGCCTGTACGGTCGTGACTCCTAGCCGCACAAAAATAATACGTCCGACGGCAGAAGACAACCGCATGCAGACAGCCTGTACGGTACCCAGCTCTAGCCGCATAGCGTCCGTTTCACGCTTCTCTCGATCAGTCTTCGACCGTCTCTCATGCGGTCCTGACCCTGATGGTTCTCTGGATGATAAGCCAGACTCTGTGGTACCCAACTTGGACTCCTCCTATTACGCACCCACAAGTGCTAAAAAGAGGAAGTCTAGGGCAGCGCGGGCTCATCAGGCCCATTCAGCTGTCCCAACCTCTGACTATTGGGGCGTCCCGTTGACTATCACGGGCCTCGAATGGGAAATTGTATGCAACCTCTCGAGTCCAGCTCCCGGCGACAAACAGACAGAGTGGTTCCTCTGACCTGCGGGAGGCGATCCTCCATAAACGTAAGGAAAGAGAAGGAGTGTCGGCGTGCAAAGAGTCCTCGCTTGGACATCGCTGCACCCAAATCATCGTCAATTGCTGCTGCAACAATGCGGCAGTAACGGAAGATCGGCCGTCCGTCTTCCAAAGGCTACAGCACCCGAACTCAGAAGATGAGGCACCTCCTGTTGTCTCCTACAATTCCGCTCAAAAGGTCCCCGCCGAAGGGAGAAGGAAAAAGACGAGTATCTCCAGTCCCAAGATATCAACCACTACGGCTAAGAAACTATCGTCTAAACGGTTGTCCTCTACCGGTGTATTCCAACACACTCGTTCAAAGACAAAATTTACCGTAATGGGAAATTCATCATCCACATCACTGGGGGTTGAGGGAACTGGAGGTAGCACTCCTCCGAACATCCGTAATAATCCGATGTTTCAAGGAGCCGAGCCAGGACAAACAACTCTTCCATCAGGTGCAATAGACGCTGATGTCCCCGAGGACATCTGTAACTCTCAAGACGAAGCAAGCTCTAAAGCTGGGGATACCATTCCCTCCGAGTTCGAGCCCGAAGAGAACATTCCTACCTATCCCGATGACTTCTCGGTGCATGGGTACAACTCGGAGGGCACATCCTCTACCGTTCCTTCCATCCCTCCTCATGTAAGGACGGTTTTCATGACGGACAGCAATCAAGGTGGTTCCAATGATCGCCAGCACATCGACAATCTCGAAGCCATATTACTTGCTTTGGTCAAATCTGTAGACGAGATTAAAGCGGCCCTGCCTACTCTACAAGGAGGAACGCTTGGTCAAACAAGTACGGGCCCCACGGTCAATATAGATTCGAACTCAGCAGCACCAAACCCGGGCAATAATCCTCCCGAAATAATAGCCCCTACCGCGACAGATGAGACCCGAGAAGTAAGGAGAGAGGTCCAGGAGCTCCGAGCCATGTTCCATGCCCGAGAAAACGCTCAAGATCTCAGAATACGGTAGCCATACCCTGCTGAATGGAGGGATGTTCCATTCCCACCAAGATATAAGCCGTTCAATATCAACCCGTATGATGGCAAAACCTCAGCAAGTCGGTACATCACTTACTTTGAGGTCACCACCGACCATCTGCCCTATGATGATGCGATCCTCACACGGTTATTCAATGGGGGCATTGGAAGGAGTCGCCTTCGATTGGTACCGCAATCTACCGGACAACTGCATCCACTCCTTCGCCGGCTTCAAGCGCCTGTTCTTGGAACGATTCTACGAAGTAGGACAGGACGTCACTATGTCCACTCTCATGGACGTCGTCCAAGGGGAGAAGGAGTTGACAAGGAACTACATCGAGCGGTTCCGCCAGACCGCCATGAAGCTGCCTTCCGGAAATCTAAATTCCTCTTTGATTAAAATTTGCCAAAAGAGACTGCTTCCAACGATCAGTCTCTGGATGGGCGAAAGTCAATTCAAAGATTGGAAGGCGTTCATCATCAGCGCCACAAGCGCCGAAGAACGACTGAAGAAGGCTCGCCAACTGGGATTGCACATCTTAGAAGGAGAAAACAAGGGCAAACATCCCAACAACGATAATGGGGATAATCCCTCCAACAATCGGGACAACAAGGGAAAGCAAGCTATGGTGGCCGACACGGACCAGAAGCCCGAGTCACAACCAGCAGACAAACAATGGCCTCAGATCACTTACTCTTTCGAAGACGGCCACGTCAAGCCTATCTTGGACATACTTATACAAGGAGGTAGAATTCAGCTTCCTCCACCAAGACGGAAGCCTCGGCCGGCTGATCTGAAGAACCCAAAGTTCTGTCATTACTACCGTTATGTACACCACGCTACACACGACTGCTACCAACTAAAACGGTACATCCAAAGCCTCATCGATTCGAACGCTCTGGCCATCGACTTCGAAGAGGTAACCGTAGCAGCCAATATGATGTCCATACAATTCGGCAGCTTCCCTCCGACGGAGGCTCAAGATGGGGTAATCTCCGTCCCTCTGGCAACGATGGAGTTTACCAATCTTCCACCTTCTCGGGAACAGGCTGCTGGTCTAGTACCTTTCACCACCTCACGAGGGGAGGTCATGTGGGTCCATCCAGACTTGGTGTCAGAAGTAACTCGGCCCACACCATCTCCCACCATTAAAAAGAAGAGTGGAAAAGTCAGGACTTGCCACACAATCTCAGCAGACAACGATGAAGCTACAGCCATCGTCACGCGGTCCTAAGCGCAATCCCAACCTGTGGTTGACAGCCCAGCTGAAAATCATCAACCCACTACAACTGATGCTCCGGGACCGGCTCAGTCTTCGACGATCGACAAGCCTAGGCCGAAGGAGACTTGCTTCGACAAATCTCTCCGAAAGGATGCAGCCCAAGGGCTAGAGAGGCCCTACAACTTTGACATCTTAGCACAATTGGCTAACACTCCGGCCAAATTGTCACTATACGAACTCCTAAGGCTCTCCAAGGACGTTCGTATTGCATTGAGTAAAGCACTCCAAAATGTCGATGCTTATCTGGCTCAATCCAACCTCACCGGGGAGGACTCACCCGTGGATCTCCAAGACAGCGCCTGCACGGGAGCAATGCCCAACATCGTCTTCACTCCGCAGGACATGCTCATCAAAACCGACCTACATGATCGCCCGCTATACTACACGGGATACATCGGCGACGTGAAGGTGGATCGAATGCACATTGATCCTGGCTCTTCCATAAGTATCATTCCGAAGGGTCTGCTACATCATCTCCGCATCCCAATGCATCGCTGACACCTACAAGCACCGCCATCAGCGGTTTCAATTCAGGCAGGAGCTACCCTATTGGGAAGATTCGTCTGAAGTGTCAAATTGGCGACCTCCAATCCGAAGTTACCTGCTACGTCATAGATGCAGACACTTCTTACAACATCCTCTTGGGGCGCCCATGGATACACGATTATATGATCGTGCCTTCCACGCTACACCAGTGCTTCAAATACGTCGACAAACACGGCTTCGTGAAGACAGAATTTGCTGATATCGATCCCTTCAAAGGGGTCGAATCTTACTACTCGGACTCCTACTTATACGAAAGGTCGAAGAGGCACCTTGATGAAGGAAATGAACAAGCTAGTACCGAAACGGCTACGGGATCAGAAGGACCCCTGACGATCCACCTCCAAGCTCGCAAACCGGGCAAGTCCGTACCCATTACCGCCACTCTGCGGAAGGACGTGATCAGCCTCTCGGCGCAAGAAGAGCAGATGATAATCCGGCTGCCAAGGTCCGGCCAAGTGCCGAGACCCACAACGGGGCCACTGACAATCAGACCGCCGAGAATCAGTCAACCCCAAACAGGAAAGCTCAATCCCTCCGACAAGCCGCTGACGATACGCCTTCCCAAGAAGGGTCGTCACCTCGATGCAAGGTCTGACACTTCTAGCGAACCAACCACTCCTCGCCCCACGTCGAGTACCAAACTGGGGGTTGCTAGTCTGCCAACAACACCACGCTCAACTCCATCAACTGAACCACTGACAATCAAAGCTCCCTAGGTCGTCCTCTCATTCTTCATTTACGCAGGGGGTAGCCGAAGAGGAACCGGAGCTAGCCAAGTATATGGCTACCCACACCAACGTCCCCTCCGCTGATGATGTAATCCCCCTAGAAAAGATACCTTACTTCATCAATAAAGGGTTATCTTTGAACTACACCGAGCTCAATAAGCTATGTACAATGTATGCTATGGAACACGGTATAGGAACTCATCTACACACACAGGTGACAAATGTGCACACCGCAATCCAGCTTATTCCAGCAGGAGACGCTTACCGCATAATCGAGGGAGGGGACCATCCAATCATCTTCGGCCGGAAGGACGACCCGTATCCCTTCACCATAAAGGAAGCAGACCTCGGGTCAGATACCGAAAGATTGCCTCTGTATCTTTATAGCCCCTAAGCCAAATATCTCATGCAGAAACAGGGGTATGATCTGGAGACGACGCCAGGTTTGAACTACGGCACTGGACGACGATTACCTTTGAAGCCACCAGTCCCGGCGGGCAAACCACGAGACTACTATAGAAAAACTCGATGCGGGTTAGGGTATGTAACTCCCACAACGACCCCTGAGAATTCAGATGAAGAGTGTGACTAGCAGTCACATTTAACCAGGTCACCAAGTTCCGACTCGGATACCAGCATCGGAGACATATTCAGACAAGTCCTGTCAGTCAACATGGCATTCGCCGACGCTTACGAAGAAGACGAAGACATCCCCGAAATCCTCGAGCTAGAGCCATGGGCCCAACAATTGGACGCACAATAGGAAAAGCGGTTCGAACTGAGAGAACCTCCTACTGAAGATGAAGTCATACAGGTTGACCTCGGCAGTGAATCTTCTCCAAAACCAATTTTCGTCAGTAAAAGCCTAACGGACGAACAACGAAAGTCGCTACTAGAACTTGTCAGAGAATACATTAATGTGTTCGCCTGGAGCTATGAAGACATGCCAGGGTTAAATCCTAACATCGCTCTTCACAAACTCAACATACGGCCAGATGCAAAGCCAGTCAAGCAGCAACAACGACGCTTCCGCCCGAGCATCATGGATGCGATCGAAGCCAAAGTCAACAAACTGATAGCCAGCGGCTTCATTCGTGAAGAACAACATCCGGACTGGGTCGCCAACATAGTACCCGTCCTCAAAAAGAATGGGAAGATTCGAATCTGTATCGACTTTCGCAACCTGAACGAGGCATGTCCCAAAGATGAATTCCCCCTTCCTATCACAGACATCATGATCGACAATACTTGCGGCTTCGAACGCATGTCATTCATGGATAGCTTCTCGGGATACAACCAAATTAAAATATCTCCTGACGACGAAAAGCATACATCATTCCGAACACCGATTGGCACGTACTGCTACACAGTCATGCCTTTCGGTTTAAAGAATGCTGGCACCACATATCAAAGAGCCATGAGCATCATCTTCAGAGACCACTTACGCAAGACGGTGGAGTGCTACGTTGACGATATAGCCGTTAAGAGCCGTAGCAAGGGAGACCATCTGTAGGATCTAAGGATGGTATTCGACCTAATACGAGCATACAATTTGAAAATGAACCCTACGAAGTCCTTTCTGGGCGTATCCAGCGGGAAGTTCTTGGGCTTCATCATCACCGCACAGGGTATCCATGTAGATCCTGAGAAGACGAAAGCAATCATGGAGATGGGTCCCCCGAGAAATCTTTGCGAACGCAGAGGCCTTCAAGGGAGGCTAGCTTACATCAGAAGGTTCATTTCTAACCTCTCCGGGCGATGTCGACCATTCACGCACCTCATGAAGAAAGGAGTCTCATTTATATGGGACGAGGAATGCCAGCGTGCTTTCGATAGCATTAAAGAATATTTGTCAAATCCTCCGGTCTTGGGGGCCCCAGTCCCTGGAAAACCATTCCTGCTTTATGTACGAGCAATGGAACACTCCCTCGGTGCCCTGTTGGCACAAAACAATGATGCAGGCCACGAACAAGCCATATACTATCTCAGCCGAATGATGGTTGGACCCGAGCACCGATACACCGCGGTTGAGAAGGAATGCCTCGCCTTGGTGTTCGCCATTCAGAAAATGCGACACTATGTCACCGGACAAATGATACATGTGATCTCACGGGTCAACCCTCTCAGAGTCCTTATGACCAAACCAGGGGCACTTAGCTCTCGACTCGCTACATGGGCAATATTGCTGTCCCCTTATCATATGATCTTTGTCCCATAAAAGGCAGTCAAAGGTCAAGCCCTGGCGGACTTTTTAGCAGCCCACCCAGGCTCGGAGTCCTCCAGAATATACGAAGAGATTCCAGACGAGGTCGCCGACTCGCATGCAACCTCTCACGAGGCTATATGACGAATGTTCTTTGACGTTGCTTCAAGGATCGGACCTAAAGGCAATATAGTCGTCGGAGTCGGGGTAGTGCTGGTCTCTCCTTCCGGATTGGTGATCAACCGTGCCTATTCCCTCACAGAACCATGCTCTAACAATGTGGCCGAGTATAACGCTCTGGTCATTGGCCTCCAATTTGCAAGAGAGCTGGGGGTAGAATACCTTGAAGCATACGACGATTCCCAACTAATCGTCAATCAGATCCAGGGTTCGTACGAAGTCCACCACGAAGACATGATCCCTTATCACCAAATAGCGATCGATATCATCTCGTCATTTGAGGGATTCTTCATCAAGCACGTCCCCAGACTTCGAAATATTGAAGCCGATGCCCTAGCTGGTCTTGCCGCTTCCCTAGCAGTTCTGAATTATGATCGCCAATCAGTGGATGTGATAGGCCACGAACTGGTCTGTCCCAAAAACAATGTGCAATTCATGGCAAGTTATTCCACACAGACGATCGATGATGCCCCAGATTGGAGACAACCATTCATCGACTTCGTCGTCTACGACATCCTGCCCGAGAACCCAAAGGAAGCCACTTCCATCAGAAGGCATTCTCTCAGATTCTTCTGCGATACAAAGACGAAGATGCTGTATCGCCGCTCCTACGACGGATTATTGCTTCGGCGTCTGTCAAACGCAGAAGCCAAAGAAGCAGTACGAGAAGCTCATGATGGTGTCTGCAGGGCCCACCAGCCCGGCCCAAAACTATAAGATCGTCTTCGCCGAATGGGCTACTATTGGCCCACGATGGTGGCAGATACGATCGAATATGCTAGAAAGTACAAAGCTTGCCAAGTCCTCGCGGACTTTATTCACCAACCATCCGAATTTCTACATCCGACAGTGGCGCCCTGGCCATTCGAAGCATGGGAAATGGATATCATTGGTCCAATCACCCCACCTTCCTTCCGAGGACATCGCTTCATACTTGCGATCACTGATTACTTCTCCAAGTAGGCGGAAGCTGTCCCACTCGCCGAAGTCAAGACTTCGAACGTGATCAGCTTCCTGAAGCATCACGTCATCTACCGCTTTAGACTGCCCCGAAGGATCATCCATGATAATGGTCCGCAGTTTGCAAGCCACGTATTCTATCGATTTTGCGTTAAACACCGTATCCAGAATATCGCTTCGACGCCGTACAACCCGGCAACAAACGGGTTAGCAGAGGCGTTCAATAAAACAACCATCAAACTCCTCAAGAAGTTCGTCTCCTCCAACAAGCACGACTGGAACGAGAAGCTCGGCGAGTGCTTATGGGCTTATCGTACCACAATTCGGACCGCCACCGGGAATACACCATTCTCTCTAGTATACGGGAGTGAGGCAGTTCTCCCGTTAGAGACTCAAATAGCCTCACTCCGCGTCGCCTTCACTTATCAATTGACAACGGATGATAACTACCGACGTCGACTGCAAGAGTTAGAGGCCTTAGATGAAAAGCGCCTCCTAGCTCAGCAAAGGATCGAGCTATACCAAGCACGCATCTCAGGAGCCTTCAACAAGAAGGTCAAAATCAGAACATTCTAAGTGGGTAATCTTGTTCTGGCAGTTCGGAGGTCGATGGTCATGACTCACAAGACAGCCGGCAAGTTCCAGCCAAAGTGGGAAGGTCCATTTGTTATCGAGGCCGTGTTCTCCAATAGTGCTTACCGTCTCGCCAAGCAGAACGGAGACTTGCTCATGTTGCCCGTCAACGACAAGTTTCTGAAGAAATACTATGTTTAAACAACATTCTATAGATCATCAAGTCACGTACCCGCTGGTCCTACTGAACTCGCTCCATAAATTTGCAGATTATTGAGCCATGTATCCGCTGATACCACTGAACTCACCCTCATAGTTTTCCAGATTCTCGAGTCACGTACCCGCTGGTACCACTGAACTCACTCCATAAATTGTCAGATTTTTGCGTCACGTACCCGCTGGTATCGCTGAACTCATACCCACCATTCTCCAGACTCCCGAGTCACGTACCCGCTGGTATCGCTGAGCTTGCACCCACAATATTCCAGATTTTCGAGTCACGTACCCGCGTGTACCGCTGAACTCATGCCCTTCTTCCACAATGATATCCCAAATTTCCAAGTCATGTATCTGCTGGTACCTCTGAACTTACACTTTGATTCCAACGTTCATGGATTATCGAGTTATGTACCCATCGGTACCCCTGAACTTACATCCGGGTCACTCTTTTGAAAGATAGTCATATATAACCATACCGCTAAACTTTCTTCCTACAAGAGATCCTCCCTCATGATCTAATACCTGTACTCCCAGTGCACAACAAAGGTAACGGGTCCACAAACTTCCAAGACGGCCATGTCCTCATTACCTCTGAGCCGTTCCACATCCGCCAAAACAAATCACCCCCTACGTAGAACTTCCATGTCCTCATTACCTCTGAGTTGTTCTATGTGCCCTCCTTCATTGAGCCCACTCCTGTCATGTCCTCATTACCTCTGAATGGAAAGGCTCCGTCGAAGAAACCTTCATACTTGCCATGTCCTTATTACCTCTGAGTAAGTATGATGATCCCCTTTCGACCTATTATCTGTACCCACAACCGGAGTATGCCAAGGGTAATAGGTCCACAAATGTCCTCTGTTGACCATCAATATCCTCTGTCGAGTTCACTCCTGCCATGTTCTCATTACCTCTGAGTAGGAAGACTCTGCGTTTAAAAAACCTTCCCACTTGCCATGTCCTCGTTACCTCTGAGCAAGTATGTCGGTTCCCCTTCATCCTATTATCCGTGCCCTAAACTAGGGTACGCCAAGGATAATAGGCCCACAAATATCCTCAGCTAAATTTCTCAGCACAAACCTACCACCTCATCATGCCCCAGGAGCCCAGCTGCTCTACGGCATTCCTTTTCTCAATACCAAGGGCACCCATGACCACTTTGCTATGGCTGCTTCAGGTATCCTGACCAAAACTTGTTATCTCTACCTAAAACCAAGGTATGCCATGGGTAACAGGTCCACAAATATATCCCCTATGCGGGGGAGAACACCACCACAATATCATAGGCACAGCAGGCAATACAAATGAAGGGTAGAACTGAAAGTACTCTTTATTTGAAGGAAGAAAAAAGTATTACATAGTTCGGGACGACGTCCCTTTCAAAAAAAAAAAGCTTCATGTGGCTCAAGCTCAGAAGAACGCTTATGCGGCTCCGTACAATAAAAAGTCTATGCGGTTTAGCGTCACTTATGCAGCTTCGCCGACAAGGCACGCATACAGACGCGGTAGTTCTCTTATGCGGCTCGCAGCTCAGCCGTAGGGCGAACATGCGATTTACAAAGGCTCGTACATAAAGTATGCGATGTAGCCATGGCGGTTGGGGTTCTTTAACTCATGCATTGTCCTTACCAGTAATGGGGGGGTGAACGTCAGGATGAACATCAGGTACGACGACTGGCGGAGTAGCAGCCGCAGCCGAGGCGGAAGTGGGGGCCGCCTTCTTGTCCTTTACTGCCACGGTCTTCTTGGGAGCCATTAATTATTGAAGAGGAGAAGGACAATCGAGATAGGGAAGGTCTGAGGAAGAAGAAGGAAAATAAAGAAGTCTTCTCTCTCTTCAAACTCTTCCTATTTATAGGAAGACGGGAGAAGGAGGACATGTGGGCCAATGACCGACTCATGAAGAGCGAAACCGACTCCTTGGATTTCATCTCCAAGATTCACCCAAGGCGTCAAATCCGAAAGATTTAATAAGATGACTCTTGGGATTCCCTCCTACAAAGACGGCGCTGAAACAAATTTGAGGCAATTAAAGACCTGCACACGTGGCAAGCAGCTATGCGGCTGAATAGTCTCCTGCTGCTAAGTCACTTATGCGGCTGAATAATCCATGCGACCAAGACTTCTATGCGGCCAGAATTTCATATGCGGCTAGAAGAACACAGCCATGCTTCTTATTCAAAGTATTTCAATTTTACAAATTGAAAACTTTGAAGGGGGTCCTGTAGAAGCATGGAAAATACTAAAAGAAATGATTCATGCGGCCAGAAAAGATCTATGCGGCTCGGAAAATGCATGCGGCTTAGGGAGTCATGCGGCATAAGGAGCTATGCGGCCCAAGATATTCCATGCGGCTCAGAAGACACGTGGCCTGATAGTGCTCCCCTCCGACCCATGCTGCATTAATTGCTATGATGACTGACCCCTCTGAAAAGTTGACAGCCCTGACACAAAGGCAGGTAATTATGACTCTGTCATATGATGAATCTCTAGGGAAGAGGAAAGAAATCTCTGACACAAATCCCCCGAGGGCCATAAAAATGCCACGTGGTCTTGCCACGTGGACATTCGTATGCGGCTCACTGCTTATGTGGTTCAGAATAAATCCTATGCGGCTCAGGCCATGAAAGCCTCATGCGGCTCGAGCAAAGAACTTCCCATACGGCTCAGAGTGAATCTATCCTATGCGGCTCAGGCCATGAAAGCCTCATGCGGCTCGAGCGAGGACTTCTCATGCGGTTCAAGAAGATTATGTCCATGCGGCTCAGGCAGATATGTACCTATGCGGCCCACAAGAATTACTTCCCTGTGGTTCGAGGGCTCAAGTGAGGGCCACTGCCCAGGCAGCCCTGACACGTGGGCTTAACCATATGCGGCTCAAATTCATATGCGGCTCACCCGTCATGCGGCCCAGATCTCCCCAGCAGTTCCTAGGGCACGTGTCCTAAATCGATTAATTCTTCAGATTTGCTGCCATTAAAGATTGGGTCAAATCCCAATAATCTGGGACACGTGGCAGAAGAATCGATCTAATTTATTCGCAGATATCAGAAGATCAGTATAAGGAAGACTTATTCCAATCAGCATTAATTGCTCATGGGATTCGGTGCAATCTACACCTAATGGCCCAGATTCATCATAATCAAAACGAATGGCCAAGATGGACCAATCCCCAAGCCGCCGCCATCTCCAAAAACTAATCATTGGCAACCCTAATGATCACATCCCACTATTATAAATAGCAAGGTGCCATGCCCTCGTGAGATATACAATTTCAGAAAGAAAAATACGTATATACAGAGAGACTCCCCAATAGTCAGAGAAAAAAAATACACAGAGAGAGAGAAGCCAGAAGAGCAATAGAGGAGCAAGAAGAGAATTTTTTCGTCAACGCCAACCATCTTTTCACAAGGAGCCAAGGATGCATACCGATCGTCCAAGGAGTAAGGCAGGGCTGCCGTCGCCTTCCCGAGCCTCTATCGTCACCCCCCAGAATCTAAAATAAAAAATTGTACTTAGACTGCTGTACCTAGGTTTTCGTCCCTAGGCTTTCTTTGTACAAGCGAGTTTGTAACGTGAAGTAAAAGTTCGGTCCTCCGATAATTGTTCTGTTCTTTTATATTTCATGGCAAACACGATGGCGACTCTGCTGGGGACTAACTTCTCCACGGCTGAGGAGTTGGTGACGCAATCGGATGCAGCCAAGCTTGGCTCCACGCAACAAAAGATGGTCGCCCGGTTCGACCAACAGGCGTTCGAAGAAATGCTCTCCGACAAGAGCACTGGCCCGATCCAGAAGAGAGCCCGCACAAAGAAGGCCCGTAAGGAGAGGAGACCCCGATCCTTCGTTCCTGCTGAAGAGATTCCCTCTGTTGTTCAATACGGCGAGCAAGATTCCCCTGCGGCCCCACTTCAGATCGTAGACAACTCTGCTGTCCCCAAGTCTAGCAGAAGAAAATACTATAATGCTGGACTTGCAGGGGCAAAGAGGAACTCTATGAGATCCGAGCCGCATAAGGCTATCAGCCGCAGGGAGAAAGCTCATGCGACTACATCCTCCAGCCGTATCAAGAAAACTCATGCGGCCATATCTATCAGCCGCATAGCTTATGCGGCTACAGTTGCCAACCAAACAGATGAAACTCATGCGGCTGTGGGAGTCAATCGCTTGCAGAAAACCCATGCAGCCACAATTGCCAACCGCATGCGGCCAGCCTGTACGGTCGTGACTCCTAGCCGCACAAAAACAATTCGTCAAGGATACGACGAAGAGAAAAGGACGTCTGGGATGCATTCACAGATAGTCATAGTAGTATATAGGTTTTACAAAATAAGATTTGGCCTTATACTAGATTATTAGTTGCAATATAGACTAGTTATCTTAGAAATCCTTGACAGATGCCATGACCATGAGAATAATTGATAGCTAGTAGGACCTCGTCTTCTACCATCACTGATGTACTTTTTTCTTAAATTTCAAGGACGAAATTTTTTTAAGGTGGGTAGATTTGTAACCCATCTTCCCAAATTTTAAAAATATTTAAGTAATTATTTATTTAAATTAAATAGTATTTCTTGTAATTTTATAAATATTTAATTAATTATTATTATAGAAGGTCTTACTCATTGTTAAGTTTTGGAGTTTAAGATAACAAAAAATCATGGCACAGATAGTGTAGTCGTGTACTTTGACTAGTGTTTTAGCTTTGAAAGGGAAGGCCGAGCCATAAATGTGTCCCAACTAGGAAAACCAGGCCAAGTTGTGACATGACTCCTATAAACAATTTAATTAGTTAATTATTGATAGTATAACTTTTAGAAGACCCGATTGTACCAATTCAGCCCGGACTTGACCTGAACCCAATCCAAGCCCAGGTGGTCATGTAGTGCGACCAACGACGTCCATGTAAATATATAGATGTGTATATATCTATTGATAGTTTATTTTTTATAGTCTAGTAAGTAATTTCTAGAAATTGACTAATTATTATAACATATGCATTATTTGCTATTTTAATTTATATTTACCTTGGAAAATATGATATATAATTTTCTTAGATATCCTTGTGCATTTCGGGGTCTTAGATATATTTGGGTGTGTGTGCCTATTTAATAATTGCATATAATATTTTATTATTAATTATAAAGGTTAACATATATTTTTTATATAAGTTTATTGCTATTGAAAATACTATGTTATTTAGATTATGATAACAATTTCTAAAATAAGTATTTTTGATTTGGTATTAATAGGAGTATCCATATAGGGATATGTATAGTTAGAGTGATATATATATATATATATATATATATATATATATATATATATATATATTTCGCATGCTTATTCGCCTCCATGGATTAATCATAAGAGCTTTTTTCGCATGCTGGGCCCCTACACCGAGCGAGAGGCAAGGAGGGGAGATCGAGTGAGCGATATTTTGGAGTTGGGGTAGCTGCAGCCGACCACTCATAGATGGGCACGAGTAGCGGCCGCATACATTGGGCGGTGCCCAGTAGACACCAGCCGAGAATGGGATGTGTGGGCATGAAAGGACACGCTGGAAGATTACTTTAACAACAACATAGCGCACAAGATAATTAGGGCGCCGGGCAGTAAGCAAGCTAATGTAGATGTCATCTGGGCATCCTCGATCGCGAGTAAAATGCAGATATGTTTATACAAGCTCCTTCTCAAGGGACTACTTACCAAAGACAGGTTACAACGCCTTGGAGTGCAAATAACCGACATCAGATGCCCGCTATGCTTACTGGAAGCAGAGAATATTGAAAATATCTACTTCAAGTGTGCTACAACGAAAGAGATTTAGCAAGCTCAGTTGCATAAGCTAGGTTTGTAGACAAGGTGGGAGGAAGACGTAGAGAGGGCGATACAGAGGATCCGTGACAATAAAATAAGGGGTACGCAATGGTTCAGGGAGGCGATCGCCAGGCTCTCCGCAGCTATATGGCACATATGGAAGGAGCACAATATTCGAGTCTTCGACAGCAGCCAGACAGCATCCATAGGCATTACACATAATATAGACTACGATGTAAAGGAGATGGGATTACTGGGAGGTCCCTAACACTGATTGTAAATTGCTAGTAATTCTTGATTAATAACACTTATCTTTTCCATATATATATATATATATATATATATATATATATAAACACCTCTATATATATAATTTATAAATGACTCCCTCCGCTCAAGCGCCTCGGGAGCGATCGCCCTCCTGACCAGCTTTCGATCTCCCGGCGTCTGGCGGGCACCCAGGCACCCTCCGCCCGTTCCCACCGTCTTCTCCTCCTCCTTTCCTTATGTCCGGTTCCCCCTCCTATGTTCCCAATCGGTCGGCGGCGCAGCCGCTTGGCCTCGGGCCCTCGCTTGGGCTCCTTCCGGTCCTTTCCTCCCCTCCGTCATCTGCGGCCTCCTTCTCCGCGGCGGTCGAGGCATGCTCTTCCTCCGACTGCGGCCCAGGACCCAACCGCCCTCAGTTTAGATCCTCGTCTGGCGGCCAAACTCGGTGGGTTCCTCCATCCGGATGGTCCTTCCGGCGCTCTCGACCGGTTGGAGCGGTCGGCCCCCGTCGATCTCTCGACGGTCCCCTGTCCCAAGTCGCTCTTATGCCTCATGGACTGTGCCACTTCGGGTCCTGCGACGAGTGTCAGGACAGCCTGGAAGCACGTGGCTACTCCCTAATTCTCGTCTAGAGGATCCAACCTGGGTCCCACCATGGGATGCGCTGACTTGCGCGCCTATGCGCCCAAGGAGTTTGCTCCTTCCCTTCGTACCCATGCAACCCCTGGCCAGTCCAGTGGGGTGATGGACCATGCGCCCAGTGCCTGTAGTGCGTATGCGTCCATGGTAGATGCATGCGATGCACCACTCCCTGCCCTCCCCTATGCACCCCCTATGGGGTGATGGGCCATGCAACCCCTGGCCAATCCAGTGGGGTGATGGGCCACGTGCCCACTGCCTGTCGTGCGTATACGCCCGTGGTAGATGTATGCTCTGCCCCACTTCCTGCCCTCCACCTATGTGCCCTCTGCGGTGCTCTTCTGTCCGCCGTACAGTTCTATGTTCCATCTCCTCCCCGTACTGTGCAACCGGCTCCCCACTCCTTCCCCTGCCCAGCTTTCCTTCGCGATCTCCAGCCCCGGGCGACACGATGGGACGACCGACGCCTATGCACGTGACCGGTGGCAAGCTCCGTCATCGATCCGGTCATCGCCGGCTTCGGGTTCCCCCCTCTCCGTCGCCCCCACATCACCCCTATCTCCTCCGTCCGCCTTAGCGGTGCCCCCATCGCTCCGTGCAGGCTTATACTAGGGCGCAGCTGGCCCTCGTCGGCCTCATCGCCCCCGGGATCGCCCAGAAACTTCGGTGGATCCCCGGACAGGCACTCGACCTGCCATCCGGCTCGGGCGTTGCCTCTCCCCTCAGGTGGCCGCTGGTAGCTGGCACCACGGAGCCTCTCTCGATCATCGCTGCATCGGGGTCCGCGGTTGGCCGCCTACCTCCGCCAAATTTGGGTCTGATCTCTTCTCTTATTTCTTCGGGCCCGACGCAGCCTTGGACGAGCACCCGTGGTCTCGACGGGACATGCGCCCTCCTTGCCTCCGCAGGATATACGCCCAACTTCACTCTTCCCAGTCAAGGGCCCTCGCATGCGGGCCATGCGCCCGACCCCCCTCGGGGCCAGGCATCTTCCTCCGGATCTCCGGGACTCGCTCCAGGATCCATCTGGTGGAGAACTGCTCCTGCCCCCAAGCAGCGGGACCATGCGCCATCTTTCTCTTTGTTCCCTGGCCCTCAGCCAGTGGGTGGGATGTCTCTGGCTCCCAGCACTTGCCCCCCTCCCAACTACCATCGTCGGTCCGGTGGCACCTCCAGGCTCCATCGCCCCCCAGTCTCTGGCAGCTTCCTCTTCTCCCGCTTTGTTTGCGGGCACCCATTCCACTGTCCCCGTCGCCACCTCGGCTGTGCCTCCAGCTACGTCCTATACAGTGGCTCTTCGTCCCAATCGTGGCAGACAGCTTGAACCCAAAGGAGGGATATAGAACTTCCGGACATGGAATTCCAGTCTCTCACAGACGGTCAAGACATCCGCATCCCATTCTCATCCGCCAAAATTTTGTCGCTCTTCTCATCCTTTGCGAAGACGTTCTTGCTAAAATTTTCCGCTAGCTGCCCAAAGATCATGATAGTCAAGGAAACTATTGCCGGATGGGGACTTTCTGTAGCTTACCGGGTCGTCCCGCTGGACCCCAAACACCTGTACCTCCACCTCTCCTCCCCTTCCGACTTCTCCAAGGTCTGTGCCAAAGGTTCCACCAGAATCGCGTCCCAGATAGTTAAAATCGTCAAATAGTCTCCGGACTTTAGCACCAAAGTAGATTCAATGATCGTTGCAGCATGGATCACCCTACCTGACCTCCCCCAAGTCTGCTTCACACCTGCTATGCTGAAGCATATTGCAAGCTCGTTCGGGACACTGGTGGCGATAGCCGAAGAGACAAAAAAACCTCTCCAAAGGCAACTACGCAAAGATATGCGTCAAACTCAACCTAGCTCACGACCCCCCACCCAGATTCACCTTGAGCTCGGGGATCAGACGTACGATCAAACCCTCGTGTACAACAACAATATCTTATATTACAAACACTGTCAAATAAGAGGACACCCCTTCAAATACTATTTCAGAGCTCACCCGGAGCTGAAGAAGGCAGCCACCCGTAAAGAACAAATTCAGAAGGCGACTCCCACTGTTCCCACATCCCCAACCCATCACCATTCCAATCTACCCCTCACTACCAACAACAGTAGCTTGTCCCCCTCCCCCAACCCGATGCGGCCACCGGACAGTGCCATCATCCCTTGCAACCCCCTAAATATAATCTTCAATAATCCATTCTTCGTTCTAGCACCCCTTCCATCAGAGATTCATCCGGAATGCCCACTATCCCCATACTCAAGCGTCGATACCGACCTCGACCAGAAGGCAGATAACCTCCTGACAAATATGGAGGAGGAACAATCGGGCCTTAGCATCCCCCCATAGCAACCTCCCTCAGACATAGCCTCACATAACAATGACACCGCCAGCAAGGCCCATAGTTCGAGCTTTGACCTCACTTTGACGGATAGGTTCCACCAAGCGATGGATGCTGGTTTCCTGGACCCCAGTAACCCCTTGTGTGTGCTGGCAGAAATCATCCCAGAAGCCTCCTACAGCTGGAGGCCTCTGACAGCGTCTTTATAGCTCGCATTTCTCGGAGATAAAAACCCTCCATTCCTGGCCATAGTGCCCACAAAAACAACCACAAGAGGAAGAAAAAACGTGACACAGATTCGTCGTCGGCCATGACCACTAGGGCCGCCGCGAAGCTCACCAACAATTAACATCCTCTCTTAGAACGTTCGGGGACTGGCCAATAAACCGACGCTAAATAGAATCACCTCAAGAAACTTTATAAGGTTGACATTTTAATTATCATAGAACCAAAAATCCCCAAAAAAGACTTAAAGCCATCCAACTTCAGCTTGGATTTCAGGGCGCGGTCGCTGGTTACAACAACATTTGGATCCTCTTCGCTGCTATTATCAGATTTGGCATCATGCAGGACTCTGGACAGGCCCTCTCCTGCTGGGTGGAACATCTGCTTCTCCCAACACGCTCTCTCCTCTTTGCTGTTCACGGTAGATGTGACCTCCCGGAGTGCAGGATCCTCTGGAACACATAGCTGGAGACTTACCCCCTAGCATCAACCTTCCGTGGCTGTACATTAGTGACTTCAACACGATCTCCTACAGTGAAGAGAAGTCAGAGGGATGCCCGCCCCTACAGTAGGCCATGAATGATTTCAACAATTTTATATTTAATGCCCACTTAAACACCCTTTCTTTCACCGGCAATGCCTTCACTTGGTGCAGCATGCAGGAAGGGGCTAGAAGACAATACTCTTGTCTCGATCGCGCCATGACCAACAATTGGTAGAACAACATGGGCCTCACCACCAAATTATCCCACCTCAACTCTACTAAATCGGACCACTCTCCCCTTCTGATTGAGCTCAGTAGCAGAAACGACCCCATCAAAAAAGCTTTTCGGTTCCTGGACTTCTGGAAACATCACCCGCTATTCGGTAACACTGTCGCTTCTGCGTGGTTCTCTGTGGATGACCTGGAACCCCTTATTGGAATTACAGATAGACTCAAAGCCAATAGAAAGGCCCTCTCTTCGTGGAGCAAGTTCACATTCGGCAACATTTTCCAAGCGGTCCGAACGGCGGAGGATAATGTCAACCGTGCCAAGATCCAGTTTGCCACGGACCGATCCCCATAGTCCTGGTCCGTACTCAATTTGGCCAGAGCTATTTTCAAGTCCAGTCTGAAGGTGGATACAGAATTCTGGAAGCAAAAGGCCAGATTAAAATGGGACTTCGGAGGAGACCGTAATTCGAGCTATTTTCACTCTTGTGTCAAGGACCGCAGGCATAAGCTTCATCTTCACCAAATCCGCGACATGAACGGTAATCGGTTAGATGACCAGAGTCGCATTCAAGAGGAGGCTGCCTACTTCTACACCAATTTATCCTCCAAAGAAGCTATCATCAAGGATGATGAGTTCCTAGCTAAGGTCCCCAATCTAATCTCTGATGGGGATAACGAGCAGCTTCTTACTTCCCCCTCTGCAGAGGAACTCAAGAATGTAGTCTAGGACCTCGATGAAACTAGCACTCCCAGGTCGGATGGATTCTCAGGTGTTTTCTTTAGATCTTGCTGGGACCTGATCGCAGTAGACTTCCTCGAGGCTACCATTGCTTTTTTCCAAGGGGCAACTTACCCCAAATCTATTTACAGTGCCAACCAGATCCTCATACCCAAAAAAGATAATCCGGAGACCTTCAAAGACTTTAGACCCATCAATCTGTGCATTTTCACCGACAAAATTATTTTGAAGATTATTAACAACCGTATGTTCGCTCTCCTCCCTAAGATCATCTCAGAGGAGCAAAGTGGTTTTGTCCCAGGTCGGAGCATCATTGACAATATCCTCTTAGCTCAAGAAATGATCACATGTATGAAATTCCCATCTAGAGGGGGAAATGTCACCATTGAACTTGACATAGAGAAAGCATACGATCATTTGGACTGGCAATTCATGATTTAGGTTTTTAGGGCCTTTGGTTTCTCAGAATCTTGGATCGACATCATCTTCTGGTCGATCAGCAACTCTTGCTTCTCCACAGTCATCAACAGACAGGCCGCAAGTTTTTTTGCGGCCAGCCGTGGGGTACGACAAGGTAACCCGCTCTCCCCACCATCTTCATCATCGCGACGGAATCACTCAGCAGAAACCACAAAAGCATGGCCAATACCCCCAAATTTTATCACTTTCACACCACTTCCGGATGTACGCTGATCACGCATCTTGCCTATGCAGATGACATTCTCATATTCTCGGTTGGAGATATCGGATCTGTCGAGGTGGTTCACACCACGCTGGAGAAATATGCTAGATGCTCGGTCCAACGCATCAACACCAACAAAAGCGTCATATAAACTCATCACAAAGCAGACAGGCTTCACTCAATGGTGCTCTCCACCCTGACTTCCTTCTCTATTGTTTATCCATCGTTCTCCTACTTGGGCTGCCCATTGGTTTACGACAAGTCTAACGGAGGCATCTTTGCGAGTCTAGTTAGTAAAATCAGATCCAAAATTGAAGGATGGCACAACACGACCCTATCTCCAGGTGGCAAGTTGATTCTGATCAAGCATGTCCTATCCTCCATCCTATCTATACCCTTGCCACTTGCGCCCCCGAAACAAGTTCTATACTCGCTAGAAGCCCTATTTACCAACTTCTATTGGGATCACTCCGACGACAAGGATAAGCACCACTGGGCCAGCTGGGAAACTATGGCCAAACCTATCGAGGAGGGAGGGCTAGGATTCAGCAGAGTTTCCCACATCATTGATTCTTATTCCATGAAATTATGGTGGAAGCTTCACTTGGACAATTCTTTCTGGACTAGGTTCATGAAGGCCAGATATTTCAGACACTCTAACCCCGTGTGTGCTGTCGCCGATAACAAATCTTCAGCGTCATTGCGGTGCATCCTCCATGGCCGACACAGCGCCGAACCCCTCATTCGCCTTAAGCTCGGGGACGACCGCTCGTCGATGTTCCACGAACGCTGGCTTGGGGATGAGGTGGTCCAGCAGTCAACAAATATTAGAATCCCTCAAAAAATCTGGGAGCTGTGGGATAGTTCCTCTGGATGGAGGTGGGACAGGGTCAGCACTCGACTTAGCGCAGAGGCGGTCAACCGTCTCGCTGCCGCTGACCTGCGAATCGTCGATTCTCCGGATATACTGTGGTGGTCGCCATACCTCGATGGCACTTTCTTCTTAGCTTCGACTAGGATTGTGGCGAGGGGCATCGGTATTCTGGCCCCTTATACTGCTCTATTCTGGCAGGCGTGCATCCCAATTAAATGGTCTATTTTGATTTGGAGAGACCATAGGCAAAAAGTCCCCACCGACGACATCATAACATCCTTCGGCTTCAGCCTAGCATCACGGTGCCACAGCTGCTCATCCCTTCAAGCGGAAACTGCGGAGCACATTCTTCTCTCCAGCGACCTCGCTTCTCAACTGTGGCAGAATCTTTCCTCCAAATGTTGACTGGATCACCAAATGGGCGACCTTAACGATCTCCTTACCAACTGGAGCAGTTCTCATGGTCATCAGATTGTAGCGGCCGTCGGTATTTGGGTCCTGTGGAAAAATAGAAACAAATGGAGATATGAAGATCGCCAGTACAACTACGACCAACTAATCAGGGAGGCTTCTACACAAGTGTGTAAAGCTGTCTGGCGCTGCCGTCACTCCCCGCCTAGCTTTTGGGAGGCTGTGACCTCTACTGTCGTCTAGACTTTGAACCGCTATGGCTTGGTGTCGTTTCTGGGCACCCTTTTGTGTTTACTGCTTCTTCTGGTTTTTGTTGTAGTTTCGTACGGGGCACGTATACCTGTATAGGCTTCGGTATTTTGTGCCTAATACATCAATAAAAGTCTCTTCATTTAAAAAAAGGAATATATATTTATATATAAGGAAAAAAAATAAAGAGCATACTCACGAGATATTGAGCCATATCTCGCGAGCAAGAGGAATCCCCCAAACCCGAGCAAAGCCCAACCCAGTGAGTCCCCCCAAAGCCAAAAACCCAACAGCAAAGTAAAAGTAGAACAACCCTTATATATTGTATCGAGAGAGAGAGAGCATTCGACCATAAACCATAAACCCTAGTAAACAAATCCATCTCTAGTGACCCTCGACCTCGAGGGCAGTGACGCTCCACCGTGAGGCTGCCATCGGCGGCCAGTGCTATCGCAAACCGAGCGCACAACTGGCACGAGCAGGGGCAGCAGCGACAACATCCTTCGGGGCTGACTTCGTAGCGTGTTTTCTCGATGCACGACTGATCCTTTCACGATTCGTCTCATCGGGTATGGCCACAACCTATACAACTCTAAGTCCTTTCAAATAGATTAAATTTTAGTGCCTTAGATTGTCCGAAAAATCGACGCCAATACAGGCGAATAACTGTTCGAAAGCAGAACAGTTTCATAGTCCAGCACCCTATATTGGAAGGCCAATTTCGGTCAAACCATTTAGCAACTTAGGAATCTAATTAAACAAAGTTGAAGACAACCTATAGGACTCTAGAACCCCTTCTTTAGATTATAAATTGATCGACTACCTGTCTAGAAAACTGATTTCCAAAACTGTCAAAAACTTATTTTCAAAATAGTAGAAACTTTATAAAAATCACCGATACTACATGTACCCCGACAAACCAGGAGATGTGGTCGCAACCCATAAGCATCAAAAGACACATATGGATGTTGTCAATGTGTGAGATTCGACAGAACTCGGTTTCGTTGTGTGTGCGCGATGAAATCGAATCGTATCCGTCGAGATACCCCGTATCGGTCCCTTTGCAAACTAGTCAATTAATTTGTGCACATTCGTCGTCTCAAGACGAAACTTATACCAACAGGACCGCATCACTTTTCTGGTCATGTATGCCAAGTTTAGTCCGAATCTAAGAAAGTCGACCAGAACGCTATTTTGGCAGGCTCGCGACCCGACCCAACAGGCAAATTTATGCACGTCCCAACGAAATTCAACTTTGGATATACGGTTGGGTTCGTATCATCAAAATGAAGCTTTAGACATATAGTTGATAACTTTAGATACTATAGATGTTGGCACACTTTTCGGTACAAAGCGAGTCCAATGGCAGACATCATTTTAATCCAAAATTATCGTTTCGCTCCTGTATCCAGAATTGGACTTATTGGTAGGCTATCCTAGATAATTTGACTATTCTTAACATGTTGGTAATATCTGTTTCAATCCTCGAAGACTTTTGTGAGAGTTTGACTTTTGTGGCCCATCGATTGACTGGATAGTGTTGGTTCTACGTGCTACCACCAGGCAAGTATACCTTGTCTTTTCTTTACAGTTTATTTACATGCTTATATTCTTCTTCTTTGTTAGATGTCACTACTAGTTTTTTTGTTGATTGGTGATATGTGTTACTTCATATTATACATATTAGTTTAGTTGTCTTGGTCATATCGTCATTGTTCATGGTTTGATATTGTAGTTCATACCGGATTTGTTTTCACATGTACCTTGACTAAGTCATATCGTATAGTAGGACGAGTGCGTCATAACTGAACTTCTATTCTCATTTTCATTTATCCTCAACCTGTGAGTCTACACTAGAGGCGAGGGTTGATTGTTTGAACTAACCTATAAGTCCACACTAGGTGCAAGGGTATTTATTTGTTCAAACCTGCGAGTCCACACTAGGGGCGAGGGTTTGATTATCCGATTGATTGCTTGAAGCTAACCCGCGAGGCCATACTAGGGATGAGAGTTAGTTATTTGTTCAAGCCTGCGAGTCCATAGTAGGGGTGAGGGTTTGTTTATCCGTTGATATTTTGTCATGGGTTTACCTGTTTTTCTTCCAGCAGTTTATTTATGCGTAATTTTTCACATATTCTTGTATCATTATTGCTTACTCTTTTCCTGCTTATATCCTAGATTTTCTTCATGCATGATAAACTGTTAGATATGTATGTTTAATGTATCTTGCTAGTTCCCTGAGGACCTGATGATCTCTTCAGGTAGTTGATTGCACGGAATTAGTTAGCTAATCTTGATGGTAGTCGATTTACTTTATATTCAGATATCTTTCATGATTATATATTTACGTCTTTTATTTGCACTATGCTTTTAGCCTAGTTTTATAGACTCATACTTTCTTTCGAGTCTATTTCGAACATATATGCCAGTGGGCTGCAGACCAACAAACATATTGTTCCTTCCTGATTTTTATTACTTATGTGGATTAAGATATAGTTTTGTCTTACCATGATTAGGCATGTTACTATAGTATAAACAGCTTATACGTATTCGAATTAGACTGGGGTCTACTTGATACGTAGCTGGCTTGCGCACGCACTCATATCCCAAAAAGCGTGTACAGGTCGTAACACATGAGAAGGGACGACCTATTACCAGAAAGCCTTGAATTCCTTGCTTTAGAATCACATGGAAGGCCCCGATTAGAATCTCAGTCGTACCACTCGCGTCGGTAGGAACAGATGGAACCAAAGGAGTTACGACCTCCTCCACATGGTTAACCCCAAAGACGGTGGATGGGTGGGTCGACCCACCAATCACCCTCACCAAAGTAGGGAAACAAGAAGCTGCAGCACCTGACAGCAATACCCTCAAACTAGAAAGCCTGGCCAGAATAGTCTCCACAGAGGGGACCTCGGTGTCATCCCCACCGGAGCTATGAGCGGGCATAAGAATCTCGGCCTGCAGAGGAGAGCTGTCGGTACCCACTACACAAGCAGAAGGAAGAGCTACACTAACCACTTCCTCATTCGCAATAAGAGACATGGGGCTCCATCCTCCTTCGACAAACTCATTGGCACTTGATATTAAACCGACGCCAGTTGTGGGATCACCTCCAACTTCGACGGGCTTGAAAGGTTCATACCTCCCCATGATTGGTTGATCATCCTTCTCTTCCTCGGTATGCTCTATAGCCTCAGTTTGAGCCAAGAAACAGAGATACAGAGGCCTAGAATGACCCGACGTACATTGAAGGTCATGCGTCCGTCCATGAGAAGCATTATGGTCTCCCGATACCCCTAACGATCACGATGACCATAAAGCTCATGCCTTGTCTTCCTCAAAGCCTTCTTTAATCCCAACCACAAGATATACCAACTGGCAGGGAGGAGCTCGCATCCCCAATGCCTGTACACAACCAAATGCAAATGCATAAGGGAAAAGAAAAGAAGATCATAAGCTAAAGAAGGCATTCGAGACTGGACTACCTTTGGAGCCCCTTCTCTATAGGTAATCACCTTCCTCAAAGTCTTCTTGGCACACCGCAGAACTGTTTCAGCCGGTCGCTTCCTAGGTCGCCGAGGGCTACTCACATTTAGGGCCGCATGCCGCAAATCATCCCGACAGAATCGGTGTCACGACCCACACCCACTATGAGGGTACGAGAACGTAACAACGCCCAGCCTACGCCGCAGTGTCGGCGGTAGAGCGCTGTTCTAGGTCAACATACATCTAACTATATATATTTAAACAGTTTATACTCCCCGAATGGGGTGACATAACAGTAGTAAACTCAATCACAACTAAGTAAGATATAGCACGATGTGAATAGAACTCAAGGAATAAAATAGATAGAAACAGTAGTCTAAGATAATCCCAGCAATATCCAACAGTACAAGGTCTCAGATGAAAGAATATATACAACTCATAACTCCAAATAAAGTCTAACTAAGACATGTCTCAAGACTGCAAAAATAAGATAAGCCTAACTAGTCTAGTCTAGGCAATCGGGGTGATCTCCTCAGCTAAAGCTGGGTCCTCCTGGCGGTCCAGCTCGCAGGTGTCATCTAAGGCTGCCCCGTAGTAGGTGTCTAGGCAAGCCTCCTCCTCGTTCTCTGTAATATTTTCAACAGGTCCAGTCAGGACAGGAGCGAGTACAGTACATCTCAACAGATCATAGCAGGTTAGAAAATATAAACATGCAGTAAATAAGATACAAGTACTGAAAGAAGTGCAGTATGTAAACAGAGAGAGAACTGTAATAGAAATATCTACTATACATAGAGAACTAGCAGTGACTAGTGAGTCAGAGTACAATCATGAACATGTAAATGGCCTGGGATGATTCTTATACTACACTATGGAATGATTCTGATGCTACACTACTAGTGTATTATTCACATGTCCATTTATACTCCCCCGTACCCCCAATCAATACACAAGGATCCAGCCAGGTTATGTTATATGATGCTATGTAACAGCCCCCGAAGGGTAGAAGACCCCGAAGGTGATAGACCCCGAAGGTGATAGACCCCGTAGGTGATAGACCCCGAAGGTGATATATAGTAGTCCCATAAATGGGATAAGGATTCTAGGAAGACTCTACGATCATAAGAGTATATGTCGTAAGTGATCAAAGAACCAATGAAGCATATGATACGCCATGTAAGTGAAACGCACAGAACATGTAGTACCTGATGCTCCCTAAGGATAACATCTCAAGAAAAGGATCCATATAATACCAATCCGTATGACCATCGTGACAGTACAAGTAAAGTAGTCTACTGCAGAAAATAATTCTAAACAGGATATGAAATGATCAGAGAATGTACTCGCCTGTAACTGAGTGTCCAGAATGAAACGTATTGTCCAAGGAGTGGTGTCTGGCTCCTAATCAGAACAGCACAAGTCACAACAAGTCCAGAATAGTAAAATGGAGTCCTACTATACATTCTACATGATTCTAGGTCAATCTAGACCAAAGTCAACTCTTGGTCAACTTTGGTCAACCCTAGAAGTCAAACTAGGTCAACTTAGTCTAATCAAGTCTAAACTCAACTATCTAGGTCTAACAAGTCATGCTAGTCTCTAACAAGTCTATACTAGACAACACACAACATCCAAGTATCCATTCACCTATGTATATCCAACATATATATAGATACAAGTATATTAAACTAACACTAAGTGTACCTAGGCTAAATACTATATATATACATATAAATACACATTTCACATATATATAGGCACATTACATTCACATGGACACTAATACATACCCTCACATCACTCACACATATATATATAGATATATGATATACACATGAATATGGAGGAGAGGGGAAAACAGAAATTACAGTGTGTGTGTGGGCTGTGGTGTGTGTGTGTGGGCTGTTCAGTCCAAACTGGACAGTGGGGAGTGTGTGTGTATACATGGGTGTGCAGGAATGTTAATAACAGGGAAAGAGAAGACTGTGTGTGTGTCATAATAAGTGAGAGTGCAAAACAGTGCCATGTGTGACAGTAATGAATGGGAGTGGGGTGAGTGAGGCTGTAACAGAAAAATAGTGGGTGTGTATACAATCAAGAGTGTGCACCAGTGTCAATATGTGTGCAGGAATTTAAATGTGACAGTGAAATAACATAAGACAGGGGGCATGGCCTAAACCCCGGTTACACAAAACCTGGGATCAATCTCAGTTAGAAAGAAAGGAAAGGAATTCAATTCATTGTTCTCTAAATCTCAGTTTTTGAAGAAAACCCAAACAGTTAGGTATTCCATGAATCTCAAGACTGTGTAATCTCAGGTTTTAATAAGAACTCAGGAATCAATGACAGTGTATACACAGGTTTGTAAATACCAAAACAAACTCAGAAAATCAAATGACAGTTTCCCCCTCCTTCCTATTCTCAGTTATTTGAAGTATAACCCAACAATTACAGATTCAAACCCCATTTCAAACTCCACAAAACACCAAACATCCCAAAATTTGAACCACATATAGGTAGCATATAGGAGAACAGGTTTGTGCTTTAGAAACATGAAATTATTAATGATTTGCAGGTTAAAACATCAACCAAAATTCAATATTAAAATCTGGAAGCACATGACTGATACCATGTTTCAGGAAAAATGGGAAAATGGAAAATTAATAATAAAATTGATTTAAGATGTAATTTTAGAGGTTGGTAATAATCAAGTATAAATAGTGCATGCTACACAAGTTGTTTGTGTCCATGAAATTGGACACAAACGTGTCCACACAAAATAGTGCACAAGATAGTGCACATTGAGCTGTGTCCTCGTGTACGTATGCACGAGTCTCGTGTACACAACAGAGGTCAACCCAAGACTCGTGTTCAACAACATAGGTTCACTACTTATAGGGCTATCCACAGGACACCCTACACCACCGTGTCGTGTCGCACAGGCGTGTCCACACACACGTATCAGAAACAAAAACTCACGACTGTACAGTCTGTACAAAACTCGTACGTCGAGGATTCCCTACTCGATACGCCACGTGGGCCCTCGAAACTTGACACATGGCGTGTCAGTAGGTGCCCCGAGGCTCCCACAAAATTTTGTGTCCAGCACGTTCGTGTCGTGTCCAGGAAAGAGCCCGATAGGCAGGGCATTCCTGTAGCCGCGCACGACCGTATGCGCGCGTGTCCACATCACCAAAATGACACAGGAAGACACAAAAATCAAGACACAAGGACAGAAAACCCTAAGCTAGATCAAAAACCTATTTCCTATTCAAAAATAATAGGCAAACTGGATCGACATCCCTTTGTGGCATTCTGTCGAACACCATGGCTAGTGTACTGATACGTGTCCAGAATAGACACAAATCCTTCGACACTGGATACGAAACCTATCCAGACCTTAGGGGGACCATTAGGGCTTCCTATTGGTGAAGACAAAATAAAAATCTATGGAGAAATGGGAAAGTTACCTATTGGTGAACAAGCCTTCACAAAAAACTAAATGGAGAGATTCCTCAAGCCACCCAAACGTTCACAAATTGTTGTTTTCCTGCAAATAACTAATACCAACAGCAAGAGCATTGATTTTAGGTCCTAATGAAGTTGGTTTGGGGAAGAAAGGATTTAAATAGGATTTTTAATGAATTTTGGAAGAGGGAACTCACATCTTTCCTTAGAACTTTGGATGAACCCTAAAAGAGGCTAGCCCTAAAATCTAGGAGGGACTTTATAGTGGAGGAATCCCTAGGCTAAACCTAGGTGGCCGGCCATGTTGGGTTTGGGTGGGGTTTGAGCTAGGTTAGCTAGTCCTATCAAGTTTAGTCACAAAATGACTTGTGAAACCACAAGCCATTTATCAAAACACTTGATTCCTAAATTCCTAATTAAATTTCTAATGAATCAATAACTACTAACTTAAGTCATACTAGGATAGACTAGAGTCACTTGACCTAACCAAGCCCAACTAACTAGGGTTAGCTCCTAGGTTGGTCTACATGAGTCAAAACTAGTCAAAAATCAACTAGTCCAAATAAATCCAAAATAATTCCTAAAAATTCCCATAAATTCTAATCAATACTTATAATTTTAAATTACCCCAAAAATGACAAATTTACCCTCAAACTAGAAATGTGGTAGTGACAAATCTACCCTCCTTAAAAGAATTTTATCCTCGAAATTGAAAGACAAAATGCAAATGATGAGAAGGATAGAAAGTATACCTCACGGTCCAAAAAGATAGGGGTACCGCTCGCGCATCTCATCCTCCCGCTCCCAGGTAGACTCTTCTGGAGAATGATGCCTCCATGCGACGCGTACCAAGGGTATCACCTGGTTCCTCAGGACCTTCTCCCGTCGATCCAACACCTCCACTGGTTGCTCTGGATAGCTGAGAGAAGGCCCAACCTCTATCTCTGAATGATCAAGCACATGGCTAGGGTCAGCCACGTACCGTCTCAACTGTGATACATGAAATACGTTGTGGACCTCCACAAGTGCAGGCGGCAAGTCTAGCCTGTAAGCCACGTCACCGACTCTCCCGCTGATAACGAAAGGGCCGATGAAGCGCGAGCTAAGCTTCCCGCCTCTACCAAAACGTATCATACCACGAGTCGGAGATATCCTCAAGAAAAGCTGGTCTCTGACCTAATCACAAGCAAGGTCTCAATTAATATAAATAATAAACATGATAAAAAAAATCACAAAGAATCACCCTAAATCTAATCCTACTCTAATCTGTACCTCAAACTCCAAGGGCCTCCGGTGGCTATCGGCCCAGTGCCGATGTCTGTCCTGCGCCACGCGAAGTCTGTCCCTGATGAGCTTCACCTTCTCGGCCGCATCCACAATCATCTCTGGCCCCAGCAAAGCTCGCTTACCAACATCATCCCAGGATAAGGGTGTACGGCACCTACGCTCGTACAGTGCCTCGAAAGGTGACATCTCGATGCTGGCCTGGAAACTATTGTTATAGGCAAACTCCACCAAATGAAGATGATCCTTCCAGGAACCTCCAAAGTCCAGAACGCACGTCCGCAGCATATCCTCAAGGGTCTGAATAGTCCGCTCTGACTGTCCGTCCATCTGGGGGTGGTATACAGAAGTAAACTTGAGCTGAGTGCCCAAGCTGGTCTGCAGACTCCTCCGGAAATGGGAAGTAAAACGGCTATCCCGATCTGAGACGATGCTGACCGAAACTCCGTGAATCCTGACTATCTGCCGCATATATATTTTCGCCAGCCTCTCTGTAGACGTACCCACCTTGAATGGCAAGAAGTGGGCCGATTTGGTCAACCTGTCCACGATGACCCAAATCGCGTCTTTCCCTCCTGGAGTACGTGGCAATCCTGATACGAAGTCCATCGTAATATGCTCCTATTTCCACTCGGGAATGGGCAGTAGCTGCAACAATCCACAGGGCCTTTGCCTCTCCGCCTTGACCTGCTGACAGATCAAACACCTAGCCACGAAGTGGGACACCTCCCGCTTCATTCCTGACCACCATACATGCTCCCGCAGATCTCGGTACATCTTATTGGCACCCGGCCGGGTGTATAGAGTACTGAGATCTGTGGGCCTCCTGCAAAATTTGCTCTCTGAGCTCCCCGCTAGGCATACATAACCTGGCACCGTGCCTCAGGGCACCATCCTCTGCAAGTAAAAACTCAGGATCCCCCACTCCTAAGCTGATCTGCTCTCTGATACTCTGCAAAGCTACATCCTCGAACTGGGCCACCTTGATCCTGTCCACCAAGTCTGACTGAATCTGCATCCCCCATAGCTGTATCTGCACTCCCGGCACGACCACCTCAATCCCAAGGCTCTCCAAGTCGGCAAGCAAATGCCGATCCATGGTCAAACACATGGCTGTCAGATACCTACTCAAGGAATCGGCAACCACGTTGGCCTTCCCTGGATGATACTGCAGTACAATGTCGAAGTCCTTCATCAACTCCAACCATCTGTGCTGTCTCATGTTCAGCTCCTTCTGAGTGAACACATACTTAAGGCTCTTGTGATCTGTGAAGATCTCTACCCTCTCACCATACAGATAATGCTTCCACAGCTTCAATACAAAAATTACTGCTGCCAGCTCCAGGTCGTGGGTAGGGTAGTTCTTCTCATGGGGACGCAACTGCCTGGAAGCATAGGCAATCACCTTCCCGTGCTGCTACAACACACAATCCAGCCCTTTCCCTGAAGCATCACTATAAATAGTGAATCCACCTGATCCGTCAGAATTGGAGCTGTCGTCAGCCGCTTCTTCAACTCGTCAAAAGCTGCCTGACACTCCTCTGACCAAACATACTCAGCATCCTTCTGGGTCAACCGTGTCAACGGCTCTGCAACCCGGAAGAAATCCTGCACGAATCTCCGATAATATCCTGCCAGCCCCAGGAAACTCCTGATCTCTGCAACTGAAGTCGGCGCTGCCCATGCCTCAACTGCTATAATCTTCTTAGGGTCAACTGAGATACCATCTCCAGTCACCACATGCCCCAAGAAGTCCACCCGGTCCAAGAAGAACTCACACTTGGAGAGCTTCCCGTAAAGCTGCCCCTTTCTGAGAATCTCCAGCACTATCCTCAAATACTTCTCGTGCTCCTCCTCAGTCTTGGAATATATCAAGATATCATCAATAAACACTACTACAAACTGATCCAGATACTGATAGAACACCTTGTTCATAAGGTTCATAAACACTGCGGTGCATTGGTTAGCCCAAACGGCATAACCAAAAACTCGAACTGCCCGTACCGCATCCTGAAAGCAGTCTTGGGAATATCCTCCCCCTTCACCTTCACCTGGTGATATCCCGACCTCAGATCAATCTTGGAAAATACCCGAGCTCCGCTCAACTGGTCAAATAGATCGTCGATCCGCGGCAGTGGGTATTTGTTCTTGATCGTGAGGTTGTTGAGTGCCCTATAGTCAATACACATGCGTACTGACCCATCCTTCTTCGGTACGAACAACACTGGTGCACCCCATGGCGACGAACTCGAGCGGATGAAGCCCTTGTCCTGTAGCTCATCCACTTGCTTCTTCAGCTCTACCAGCTCGTTGTTGTTCACCCGATAGACATGCTGAGAGATGGTCTCCGCTCCTGGAACCAAGTCTATCGAGAACTCAATGTCCCTGTCTGGTGGCAGTCCCGGCAACTCCTCCGGGAAAATATCTATATACTCTGCTATCAAGGGGTATGGAATCGTCTGCTCCTCGACCGAGACTCCACAGAAGACTCCATTGCTCTGCTCTGCCTGACGTCTGGAGTACTCAAACTCTGGCTCCCCCGATGCTCTAAAGAGAACTCTATCCCCTCTGCAATCAATGCTGGCGTGGTGCCTGCTCAACCAATCCATGCCTAGTACTATATCGTAGTTCGGCAATGTCATTACGAGCAGGCTCACCTCCAACTCACGGCCTCCCAAAACTACTCTTCGACCCTTACAAACATCACTCACGAGGATAATACCACCCCCGGTCAGTCCTAGGCAACGATTCAGCTATGATACCATGTCTAATCGCAAAAGATACTGATATGAAGCTTTGCGATGCACCGGAATCAAACAATGCAAATGCTGGACTGGAGTCAAGAAGAATCGAACCTGCAATCAGCTTTCCAGTCACCTCTGCCTCTCCAGCTGCCATGGCAAAAGCTTGCCCCTGCTGGCCTCCCCTGGCCTGCTGCTGGTGCTGGACAAACCTCTGTTGCTGCGTCGACAGGGCTGGTCCCCTCTGTTGGCCCACTGGAGCTCTGTCTCCACCTCCCGGAGCTGCTCGTCCCATACGGCACTCCCTCATCTGGTGATCTGCTGAGCCACACACCAGGCACAGGCCCAGCCTCCTCCTACACTCACTGGCAACATGCCCAGACCTCCTACAGTATCCACAAGTGGTAACCTGCCTCTGGCCCTGCTGGTGCTGCCTCGGCTGCTGCTAGTGCTGAGCTGGTCTCTGCTGGATCGGCTAAGGCTGGAACTGCCTCGGCTGCTGAAACTGAAAGTGGGGCCTCTTGGCCTGACCCCTGCTGCTGCTGTCTCCAACTGGGTCTCTTCCCCTCTTGAGCCTAAGCTCAAGGTCATCCTCTGCTAGCAAGGCTCCCGTCAAGATCTCCTCAAACGTAGCATCTCTGTTCCCCTTGGTCAGGGACTTGACCTCCTTGACCAGACCCTTCCGGAACCTCTGGGCCTTCGCCGTCTCGCTCAACCCCTCAACAAACCTACCGAGACGGCCAAACTCTCTCGCATACTCCTCCACTGAGAGGCTCCCCTGGACCAAGCTCTCAAACTGCGTCTCCAAGGCTCTGACTGCTGAATCTGGGAAGAACTTCTTCTTAAAGAAGCCCCTGAACTGCTCCCAAGTCTGCCCTGGTAACCCCACCCTGGGGTCCGACTGGTACCAGGTGCGAGCAAGATCTCGCATCCGGCTAGCTGCGGCCTCGATCTGAAGGTTTGCTGGAATCCTGGCCAAGCGGAAGATCTCCTCCATATGCTCGATCCACTCGTCGACATACAGGATCCCCTCTGTCCCTATGAAGTCCCTGGGGCTCATCTTCTGAAACTGCTCGATCCCCGGTATCCTCTGCTGCTGTACCACTGGTCGAGCTGCAGCTGTCGTGACGGCCAACTCCATGCCTCTGTCCTGCCAAGCCTACTGTCGGTCCATGAACTGCTAGAAATACGCGAACATCTGAGCTACGTCCACATGTCCTGGAGGCGGTGGCGGCTGGAAAGGATCCTCTGGAATGACCGGGTCCTACCTCCCAGTCGGTGGGTGCATACCCCCTGCTGCGACTGCCGAGGTCTCAACACGAGCTGAGGTGGCAAGAGCTGCAGTCCCCTGGCCTCGCCGTGCTGGCTGAGAGGTAGCAGTCCCCTCTATAGCATCCTCATGGGTGGCACGCTGCAATCGAGTCTCTACCATCCTGAAGATAGACAAACAAGAGTATCAATTTCGGAGAAAGAAGCGAAATAACAAAGGCGGACAAATTTTAATTCAAAGGATCAGCTGACAAAGGATTTAAATGGCAATAAAAGAAATTTTCCAAAAGTGATTGAGTATCTTAAAATTAATGTCCTATATCCTATAGCAGGCAGCAGTGATACTCTAGTTCGAGTACCACTACACTTCTAGTCTCGACCTGCATGGGCCACCACTAAAAACGTGTCACAACCCGCACCTACTGTGAGGGTACGAGAACGTAACAACGCCCAGCCTACGCCGCAGTGTCGGCGGTAGAGCGCTGTTCTAGGTCAACGTACATCTAACTATATATATCTAAACAGTTTATACTCCCCGAATGGGGTGACATAACAGTAGTAAACTCAATCACAACTAAGTAAGATATAACACAATATGAATATGTAGGTCCTAAAAAATCAAGTTGCATCAATCAATAAAGTCAAGATCTCAAGATATCTATCATTTTGATAAGTTGTGCAGACAGCAGATTGCGCAGACATCACATTGCGCAGGTTGGTTTGCGCACGTTCTCAATTGCGCAGGCTGACGTGGCAAAAGTCATGATTACCTGAATCAAATCAAATCTTTCTGACAGCTGACAGCACGAATAACGAGGAGACTGTTCGTTGATGGCGCCGCACAGTGCTCGAGGGCGGCTGACAGGTGGCAGCGCAATTCGTGATTGCGCAAACTATTCATGCGCAGTCTGAGTCTGCGCAAACCAAAGTCTGCACAGTTTACTTTGAGCATTCTACCAACATAACTGACAAATTACATGTGGCATTCATGCCATCAATTGCTCATTACGTGGCAACTGTCTATGCACGATCATGTGTATTTCAATCAAATGATGCCAAGTGTCCCAGATAGTTGGCCCACGATCCAATAACTGCCTGCACAGTCCAGTGCTGCGCAAATCAGTTGCTGCACAAATCATCTTGCGCAGTCCAGAATAACTGAAAGTTAGTTATTTCCAAAACTCTATAAATAGAGTTTCAAGTCTTCATTTCAAGGGGATCAAGATCAGACAAATAGTTCAGAAATCAGAGAGGTCAGGAGTTCTTGCCGAAGTGCTGCTGCATTCTTCCGAGGCTTTTGCCTTCAACTTCCGAGGGGATCAAGATCAGACAAATAGTTCATAAATCAGAGAGTTCAGGAGTTCTTGCCGAAGTGCTGCTGTATTCTTCCGAGGCTTTTGCCTTCAACTTTCAAGGCTTTTTGCCTTCAGTTTCTAGAGTTGTTTTCAACTTCAGAGGCTTCGTCTTCAAAGTTCATATTGTCCAAGGGATAAAGCAATCGTCATCGAGATTGGATTCCTACAGTTGTAATTTTCCCAGAATTTTTGTAATCTTTATTACAGTTTGTATCAATAAAGTTTCATACTTTTGTTTTTGCAAACAAAATGGCGACTCTGCTGGGGACAACTTTCTCCTCCGACGAGGAAGTAGCAACTCAATGTGACGTAGCATCTATCGGGAAGACGCAGAAGATGCTGGTTGTTAAAGTCAACCAGACAGCCTACGAGGCGATGCTCAACTCCAAGACCACTCCCCGTACTACAGCCACTTCTGCCAAGAGCAAAGTGCGCTCAGTTTGGGTCTCCAAAACTGCTGCACAATCTGGCAGTTTTGCCACTAAGGGTGTTGTGCAAACTGCTACACAAACTGCCGTGCCAACTGCTGCACAAACTGCTGTGCCAACTGTTGCACAATCTATCTCAACCAATGCTGCACAATCTATTGTAGTCAATGCTGTGCAGTCTGTTGCAACTGTTGCACAGGCTACTTCATATGCTGCCTTGTCGAAACAGAAGACTCCTATGACTCTTGTGCAATTGGCAGTAGCTTTTCCTGCGCAGACCAATACTCCAGCAACCAAAGTGTATCCCAAGCACTCTAAGACAAGAACTCCTGATGCACTTCCTACCAAAGCTTCTACTGTACAAGTGACCAGTGCACCTTCCACCCATGCGCAAACTAAGCCTGCACAATCCAAGAGAAACAGCCCTTTGGCTAAACTCTCTTCTTCTCATAATAAAGGAAGAGATTCTACTCCTCTTCTCAAACACCCTATTGCCTCTGCACAATCCATTGAGGATAGTCCTTTGGCTATTCCTCTTTCTCTTCAAAACAAAGGGAAGGGCCCATTGGTCTTTTCTCAAACTTCCTTGTCTCATGACTTGGAAGACAACAGAGGGAAACGCTCTTTAGCTAACCCTTCATCTCAAAACAAAGGAAAAGGCCCTTTGGTCTTTTCTCAATCTTCTTCAGTCTTTACTGAAGAGGATCCACCTGAATGTACTTTAGTACCAATTGGTACTAGAACTCTTTCAAACAAGAATTCTTCTTTCCTTTATAACAAGAGTATTTGTACTAATCAAAGAGGTATTCTGCCTACTCCGGTAGCAGAATTCCAGGACCTTCCAACTCTTAAAATTTTCCGTTCCAGACAGGGAAAACTTTTAGTGTCTCAGACAGAAACCACTGGGGGTAAAAGATGCTCTAAGCACGGTAGACTCCGTAAACCAAGCCAACGGTATTTAGACTTACTCCAAGAATCATCTGAAGGAGTATTTCGACATACCCGTTCTCAAAGCCGAAATATAATCGGTCAAAGGAATCTTCCTCAAGATTCTTCATATTATCTTCCTGTTTCTTATTCTGGAGATGACTCTTTCTCCGACTATGATGCATATAGCGAAAGCTCTGAACAGACAGTATCTTCCATTGTACCAAGAGAAGTGACAGCTTATGTTGTCACTGATGATCCGGATGCTTCAACTTCTACAAATCAAGAACAACGAATCGCTGCACTCGAAGACAAACTAAAAACCATGGCTGAAATGGTTGCTAGTATGCATTCTATCATTGTAGCACAACATACTACACCACCTACCGTAATACCTGCAAATCCTGAAATCATAGCATCATCAGTGCCTGTTAATGCTGGATTGGGGGTAGCACCTACTCAAATACCTCCTGTACAAGTTCAAACTACACCAAGTCAATCAGGAGCTGGGGGTAGTACTTACAATGCTGTTCCTCCTCCTACTGCTACAACTCAACCCGCTCCTTCTTCGTCATCAGAAGATGCCAACGAAGCTGTCAAACTCTTAAGAACGCAATTCGAGGCATTTAAAGAGAAAGACAACTTGCAAAGATTGGGGATTAAACAGCCTTATCCAGTTGAATGGAAGGAAGTTTCGTTCCCACCAAAGTACAAAATCCCAACAATCTCTCTATTCGATGGCAGTACTTCCCCAAGTCAATTCATCAATCATTTTGAGGTAATGACTGTTCAACTTCAGCCAAATGACGCTCTTCTTACCAGAGTATTCGTCGGTTGTTTAGCCGGTGTAGCATACGATTGGTACAGAAGTTTGCCCGATGTTTGTATTACTTCCTTTTCAGGTCTTAAACAAATCTTTCTAGAATGGTTCTACGAAGGATTCAATGATATGACAATGTCAGCTCTCAACAAAATCAAACAGAAACATAATGAAACTGCTGAGAGTTTTATTGAACGGTTCCGTCGTGAAGCTTTGAAAATGCCTCCAGGAACTCCAGCTGCTGTCACTATTGATACTTGCAAGGCAAATCTTTTGCCTATTATTAGTATGTGGACGGGATCCATCCAATTCCAAGATTGGCCCTCATTTATTGTCAACGCCAAAGCTGCTGAAGTGAGTGCCGACAAATTCAAACAATTGGGGGTACAAATGTCTAACTCTGATCGAGATGAGCATCAGAATTCAGGTGGTGGCAACCGCCAGAACAATCGTAAAGCAAAAGATACTTTGAACATTAACTTGAACAAAAACAAAGAATCTTTTGCTGTCAATGTAGCTCCGCCTACATCCACTTCTACCCCTTCTGCACCTCCACCAAGGGAACCTCGTCCGAAAGTGGAATATTCCTTTGACGAGAATGACACTGCAAGCATCTTTAAGTGTTTACTCAAAAGCAATAAAATTCAACTCCCTGACCCAAAGAAACCTGATGAAGTCGGTAAGACTAATCATCCTAAGTATTGTGTCTATCACCGATTCATTGGACATCCTACTAGAGCATGCTATGTACTCAAAGGTAAAATCCAAGAGCTTGTTAATGCTGGAGTTATTACCTTGCAACAAGATGAAAAGACTGTTACTGCTAACATGGTTTCAGTTCAATTTGGGGACTTCCCTCCACAGATGGTACAGCACGGTGTCATTCCAATTCCTAAAGCTACTCTTGAGATTGAAAATCTCCCACTTCCATCCAATGAAGGTCTTGTTCCCTTGTCTCTTGACAACGGTGAGATTATGTGGATCCATCCTGATCTTGCTCCGGAATTCGAGGTGTCCTCTTCTTCTAAGAAGAAAACTCGTTCTAAAGGCAAAACCAAGATTTGCAACATGGTATCTTTTGATCCTATTGTTGATGAAGAGATTCTGTTAGACACAAGATCAGGGAAAGCCTATCTAAAAGATCATTCTGAAGGTCAAAAGGATCCTGCTTCTTCTTCTGAACCTGCTCCGGCACAACCTGCTTCTACTGAAGAGGTTCCTTCTATATCTTCACCAGTTGTAGTATCAATTCCTCCCAAGCCAACAACGGCTGACAAAGGCAAGCAACAAGTTTGCTTCGACAAACCCTTGAAGAAATCATCTCCTACTGGGCTTAAGAAGCCTTACAATTTCGATATATTGGCTCAACTAGCCAATACACCAGTAAAGTTGTCTGTCTTTGAACTCTTGCGTCTTTCCAAAGAGACGCGAGAAACTCTAAGTGAAGCTCTTATGCAAGCAGAAACTTGTCTAACCTTTCTCAAAAAGTCCGAAGCAGAACCAGTCTCTTGTAATAGTGTTCAGGAATTGATTCCAAACATAACTTTCACACAAGATGACATGCTGATGGAAGACAACAGGTATGACCGTCCTCTTTACTATACAGGATATGTCGATTCGATGAAAGTCGATCGTATTCTGATAGATCCAGGGTCTGCTCTCAGTATCATGCCAAAGACGATGCTCGATGCTTTGAAAATTCCTGTACATAGTCTCTCCACTACAATCACTACTATCCTTGGATTTAATCAGGGAAGAAGCGAACCTTTGGGCAAGATTCGTCTAAAACTCCAAATAGGCAATCTTCGCACAAAAGTTACATTCTACATCATTGACAATTTTGGTTGTTCTTACAATGCTCTATTGGGGAGACCATTCTTACATGAGCACAATATTATTCTATCAACCCTTCATCAATGTTTCAAATATGTTGATGATAAAGGAATGGTTCATAAGGAGGTTGCGGATCATTATCCCTTCAAAGGTGTTGAAGCGTACTGTAACGACGCTCGGATGTACAAGGATGAATTCATGAAGATTGTGTTAGTCTTAGACAATGAAGAAGAACAAGAAACAATACCCAAAGACACTCTTGTCATACCTGTCAAAGGGCGAGTTTCATATCCTCAATCTTCTAAACCACTGGCTATTCACTTGCCAATTCAAAAGAAATCAGTTGATGCTGATCAAGATCAAAGGGAGCTCACCTCTTCTGAGCTACTTGTTATCGACCTACGTCGTAATAAGGACAAAAAGCAGCTTACTCCTTCTGAGCCACTTGTTGTTGATCTTACTCGCAACAAGGAAAAAAGGGAGCTCACCTCTTCAGAGCCACTTGTTATCGACCTCCGTCGTAACAAGCTCCTCCACGTTCTTCTTCTCCCCCTCTTGTAATCAATCTGACCAAGCCTGCTAAGGTTAAAGGTCCTGTTGTAAATACTGATGTACAAATCAATGAAAAAGCACCTACTTTCTAGTATACTGATGTTATTTATTATACTAAATGCTATTTGGATATGTTAGATAGCTTCCAATCAATTACAATGGGAGTTGTACAATCTCTTCAGACAGAAGTCTCACTTGAAGATCCAGATGATTCTTACCGTATTCACCCTTCTCTAAAGAAAGGTGAAAGTCCAATACTTTTTAGTAAAGGACCAGAAAAACAATTCAGCTATACGGATGATAGCAAACTTAACGATACGGGACGTCTCCAGTTCCATCGTTATAGTCAACAATCAAAAGACATCATCCGGAAAATGGGCTATGACTTCAAAAGTGGCCTCAATTACGGTAAATATAGATGAACTCCTATCCGCACGATTGTTCCGGAAGGAAAATCACAAATGTATTACAGCAGGACTAAGAAAGGTCTCGGATATACTTCTCCTCCACTGTTATCCCCAGCAGCCTCTGACTCAGACAGTGAAGAATGCTCTAATTCATCTGATTCTAGATCTTGGGATTCTGATACTAGCATTGGTGAAGTTCACAGGCTGATCGTATCATCTAACATGGTCTCCGCTGAACTACCAGAAGGCTATGATGAAGACGTTGAAGAAAGTCCTGAAACAGATCCTTGGGCTCAACATATGGATAACCAATGGGTATTTTGCTTTGAACAACGTGAACCTCCTACTGAAGATCAATTAGTTCAAATTGATGTAGGAGAAAGCGAGTCGCCTCGTCCAATCTTCATCAGCAAAAATCTTCCAGAAGCAGACAAACAAGAGTTGATTCTTCTTATTAAAGAATACATCGACGTCTTTGCCTGGAGTTATGAAGACATGCCAGGTTTAGATCCTAAGATTGCTACTCATAAGCTGAACATTCTTCCTAATGCTAAACCAATCAAACAACAACAAAGGCGATTTAAGCCTGAAATGATGGATGCAATTGATGATGAAGTCAAGAAGCTTATTGCTTGCGGCTTTATTCGAGAAGAATAACATCCTGATTGGGTAGCTAATGTTGTTCCAGTCTTAAAGAAAACTGGCAAAGTTCGGGTTTGCATCGACTTCCGGGATCTTAATGAAGCATGTCCAAAAGATGAATTTCCTCTTCCTATCACAGACATCATGATTGACAATACTTGTGGGTTCGAACGAATATCTTTTATGGATGGATTCTCTGGATACAATCAGATCAAAATGTATCCCGAAGATGAAAAGCACACATCTTTCCGTACTCCCCGGGGAGTCTATTGCTACACAGTGATGCCATTTGGTCTCAAGAACACTGGTACAACTTACCAACGGGCTATGAGTACCATCTTTAGAGAACATCTTCGCAAGACAGTCGAATGTTATGTTGACGATATCGCCATCAAAAGTCGTCTAAAAGAAGATCATATCCAAGATTTGAGAACAATCTTCAATCTCATGCGTTAACATCAGCTCAAGATGAATCCCACCAAGTCATTCTTGGGTGTCTCTAGTGGCAAATTTCTCGGCTTCGTCATTACCTCTAAGGGTATACATGTGGATCCCGAGAAGATCAAAGCCATCCAGGAGATGCGTCCTCCACGCAACCTAAAAGAGCTACGAGGATTCCAAGGCCGACTTGCGTACATCAGGCGATTTATTTCGAACTTCTCTAGACGCTGTAGACCATTCACTCAATTAATGAAGAAAGGTGTATCTTTTGTTTGACTGAAAAGTGTCAACAAGCATTCGACGATATCAAACGATATCTTATGAACCCACCAGTCTTGGTGCCACCTATCTCTGGTATTCCGTTCTTGATGTATGTCCGTGCTATGGATCATTCATTGGGTGCTTTACTTGCCCAAAAGAACAAAGAAGGTCATGAACAGGCTATCTATTATCTTAGCCGAACTATGATTGGTGCTGAACACCGTTATAGTTCGGTCAAAAAAGAATGCCTGGCTCTCATGTTTGTTGTGCAAAAGACGAGGCATTACATCATTGGCCAAACTATTCATGTTATATCTCGAGTTAATCCTCTTCGGGTACTCATGAAGAAGCCTAGCACACTTAATTCTCGGCTGGCTACATGGACAATCCTGCTAGCTCAATATGATATGGTGTATGTTCCACAAAAGTCTGTTAAAGGTCAAGCGCTGGCAGACTTCTTAGCAGCTCATCCTGTGCCTGAGACATCTAAACTTTATGACGAAATTCCAGATGAGACATTGGAAGTCAACATGATCTTTGAAGAGTTTCCAACTTGGCGTCTATTCTTTGATAGTGCATCGAGAATTGGACCAAATGGTGCTATTGTAGCAGGAGTTGGAGTAGTCCTCGTTTCTCCAGACGGACCAATTATCCAAAGAGCCTACTCTTTAGATGAACCTTGCTCCAACAATGTGGCAGAGTACAATGCTCTACTTATCGGCCTTCAGTTAGCCAAACAACTAAATGTTGAATATCTTGAAGTCTACGATGATTCTAAGCTGGTTGTTAATCAGATTAGAGGAACCTATGAAGTCCGTCATCAAGACCTGGTGCCTTATCATGAAGCAGCAATCAATATAGCTATATCATTCAAAGCTTTCTTCATTGATTATGTTCGGCGAGCTTGCAATACCGAAGCAGATGCTTTAGCCAATCTTGCAGCTGTCTTAGCCATCCCTATCAAAAGACAGCAGGTGGTGGTTATCTCCAACCGAGAATTGTTCTATATTGAGAATAATCATAATATTGAATTTAGCAATTTTGCTGAAGTCAATATTATAGATGACGATTGGAGAACTCCTTTCATCGATTTCGTGGTTCATGATATACTTCCTGAAGATCCTAAGGAGGCTACAAGTATTCGACGACGATCTCTCCGATTCTACTATAATCAAACTACCAAAACTCTCTATCGACGAACTTATGACGGTCTTCTTCTACGTTGTCTCGCTGGTGATGAAGCTAAACAAGTTTTGCGTGAAGCTCACGACGGTGTCTGTGGAGCACATCAACCAGGTCCTAAGTTACAGGATCGCATCTGACGCATGGGTTACTACTGGCCATCTATGCTATCAGATGCCATTGAATATGCAAGGAAATGTCGTGCTTGTCAAATTCATGCAGATTTCATTCATCAACCATCAGAATTCTTACACCCGACTGCTGCTTCCTGGCCTTTCGAAGCTTGGGGCATGGATGTTATAGGTCCTATCAATCCTCCTTCTTCTAGAGGACATCGATTCATATTGGCAATAACCGACTACTTCTCCAAGTGGGCTGAAGCTATACCTCTGGCTGAAGTCAAGACTAGCAGTGTCATCAATTTTGTTAAACACCATGTCATATATAGATTTGGTGTACTTCAAAGAATTATCCATGACAATGGACCTCAATTCATCAGCCAGAAGTTAACCAGATCCTGCGATGATCACCGGATTGACAATGTCGACTCGACAGCATACAATCCTGCTGCTAATGGTTTAGCTGAAGCCTTTAACAAAACCATCATTAAACTCCTTAAGAAGTTTGTATCCACTAACAAACGGAATTGGAGCGAGAAACTTGGTGATTGTCTTTGGGCTTACCGAACTACGGTCCGCAATCCCACAGGCTTTACACCTTTCTCTTTGGTGTATGGTTGTGAAGCTGTCCTTCCTTTAGAGCTGCAAATTCCTTCTTTAAGGATTGCTATTGCTAATGAGCTCACTACAGAAAACAATGACCTTCTTCGATTTCAAGAGTTAGAAGCACTTGATGAGAAGCGATTAATGGCTCAACAGCACATTGAGTTATATCAAGCCCGCATCTCAAAGACTTTCAACCGCAAAGTTAAAGTCAGAACATTTCAGCAAGGAGAACTTGTTCTAACGGTCAGACGTCCTATGACTATGACTCATATGAGCAAAGGGAAATTCGATGCGAAGTGGGAAGGTCCTTATATTGTAAAGAAAGTCTTCTCAAATGGAGCTTATCAACTTTCGGAGCTTGATGGTCGAGTTGCTATGATGCCTATCAATGGCAAATTTTTAAAGAAGTATTATGTATAAATATAAAATGCTTGTAAATCATCAGACAGAGTCAAGTTCATAAATAAAATTCAAGTTTTATTTTATTATATGATAGTACATAATATTAAAAGTCACTATCATATTTTTCTACATTGGGACGAGGGCCACTGCCGTCTTTCTCAAAAATGCAGTCAGCAAAAGAGCCGAGAACCCCCTTACTGGATCCCACAAGAAACTTGCAGGCGGCCATCCTCATGGCTTCTTCTTCTTTAGTCTTTTCTGGTTCGAGCAAGAAGTCCAGAATGTCCCGCGGTGGCTGGGGTGCAGACGAACCTTTGCCTGCTTCTGCCTCCGTCGGCTGAACTGGATCGGCAGGGCATTCTTCAGTACCTTTCGGAACCTTCGAGGCAGTCTCAGCCTTCTTAGATGCTTCTCCAGAAGACATTTTTATGTTGAAGAGTAGAAGTGTTCGTTCCTGTCAGATTTCTGCTATATTTATAGGCAGAAATTCCTCAACTAACGAAGCGACATATTCATCCGATGGTTCGTCCGTTCATTAATATCCGACGGTTCATCCATTCAGTTATCACATTCATCCGACGGTTCGTCCGTTCATTAATAACCGACGGTTCATCCGTTCAGTTATCACATTCATCCGACGGTTAGTCCGTTCATTAAATACCCGATGGTTCATCCGTTCATTTTCATTTTGACGGTTGACCCGTTCGTTCATCATCATTTGACGGTTCACCCGTTCGTTCAACATCATTTGACGGTTCGCCCGTTCGTTCATCATCATTTGACGGTTCACCCGTTCATTCATCATCATTTGACGGTTCACCCGTTCGTTTATTATCATTTGATGGTTCACCCGTTCATTCATCATCACTTGACGGTTTTTCTCGTTCATTCATTTCACATACATTGACGATTCATCATCGTTCATTATTCACATCAGCAACTTGTCGTTTTCGATTAAGTTGTCAAAATTGAGATAATAAATATATCATGTCTATCTATTATTTATATCTGAATAAGATATGCAATAAATAATGGAGCCACAACAAAATGTCTTTTATATCAAAATATGAGATATTACAAAAAAAGCAACTACAGCAACAAAACATAAAATACAAAATCAGGAAGGAGGAACAATCAGATTGTCAATTTGCTGCTTCAGTGTCTGCAGCTCTTCTTCGTGTGTTGATACTACTATCTTTCTTACTTCCTCCATCCCGCTTTCTTCATCAAAAATGGGCATGTCCACTGTCCTGCGGGTGATTTCTGCACCATGAGTTGTCTCATACTCATTTCTCTCTTCAATTAAATCATTGAATTGTTCAATCACCAGTTGGTGATTAACAGTTTCTTCTTCAAACTCTTTTTGGAGGCAAATAATTTCTGCTTTCAGCTCAGCAAGTCGTCGTCCTTTGCTTTCAGCCATTAAAGTAACTAATTCTATCTTAGAATTGTATTCAGCTGATTTTGCAGAATGAGCCTCTAACAGATTTTGAAGAGTTAACCTTTCCATATCAGCAGCTTGAGCCAATCGCTCAAATTCAGCCTGTACTAAAGAATATATATCTTTCTTCTTGAGTTCCTTGTACTTCTTGATGGAGACTTCTAACTCGTTCAAAATGTGTTCAAGGAGAGTAGCCTGAGCTTCGTCTCCTTGGTCTCTTATGGCTCTTATTAAGAAAGAAGTTGGCTTCCTAACCATAATGAAGTCAGCCCCTTCTTTCTCTATCATTTTATGGATAAGAGATCCCAGTGACTTGAAGAAGCATCTGTTAAAAGATTGGACAACTTGTTGATTGATGGCCAAAGTTCCAGGAGTCGCTGATATTCCTGTTGAGGATGGTGTAGCAGGTTGCTCGATTCTTTGTGGTTGGACAACAGGTTCTTTAAATAAAGGAGCCAGAGTAGAACTGGTCGCTCCTCCTGTTTGATCCTCTGCAATAGTAAAATTGTTATTTTACTAATTGTTTGCTGATGAACAAGAAGATCAAATAAGAACAAATCTTACCTTGGTTTGGTCTAACAACAAGTGCATCCCTTGCTGGAATGGACTCTCTTTGAACAGAAGTAGCCTCAGCTACGATAGCCTGGCTGCTGCCCGCCTCAGAACCACAAGATAAGTGATGACTACTACTAACAACCACCGTTGGTATAGACACCATAGCCAAGTCCGTTGGAGGTGTTGGCAGAATTTTAAGATCTGCAGGAATTACAAAATGAAGATATTAGTTATCAGTTCATTTTAAAAGAGAGAAGATTGCTAGATCTCGTTCTTATACCTTGAGGGTCGGTGGCAGGATTTTCTTTCAGCACGCCTTCATCGGCTGCTTCTTCAGGAGATATTTCTATCTCAACATTTTCAACAGGATTTGCAGCAACATTTTCTACAGATGCCTCCACTTCAATATCCTTTTTAGGATTTGAAATATCATCGGTAGTATCAAGAGATATATGTTCTTCGTTATCCTTTTCAGGATCTTGTATATACTCATCAACATTTTCAGTCGAAGAACTCTCTTCGTCTTCTTCTTCTGCTGTTGCATTCCCACTGTTAGTAGCAGTCCGATCGTCTTGCAGGCTATAACTGCAATCCTCCAGAGCTGCAATCATTTCACGGTCCTCTTCTTCACGAAGAGTCCTGGGAGTAAGAGGAGGTTGAGTAGTCTCGACGACAAGTGGATGAGGTCGTACGACATTTTGTTCTCCCTCTAAGATGTTTTCTCCAGGCTTTTCAACCTCAGTTCTTGGAATAAGATCCCCCTCTGTTCATTCTCTTCAAGAGTTTTGCTCCCAGATTCAGAAATAGGAGTGGGAGATGCCATTAGAATTCCTGCTGCAGCATCTATTGAAGTCAAGAGTTGTCTGGAAGAAGATTCTTCTAAATGTCTTCTGGTGACTACCCTCTTCTTTCTATGTAAAGGTCTGACAGGACTTTCTACATTTACCGGCCCTGCCTGTTTCTGTACAGAAGTTGGTGTGGTGGCAGCCTCTTGATGTGTTTCGGCCAATTGTCGAGATTGAGATCTTGTAGTGACTTTTTCGGAAGAAAGGTCTAGAATCAATTTCTTCTTCGCTGCTGGAGCAGGAAGCTCCTCTCTTTGTCTTTTCTTTGCGGGAGATCTACCCACTTTCATAGAAACACGTAGTGGTGCATTCACCTCTTGTGGGAACACAATATTCCTAGTAGCTTCTAGAGGTGCATCCGCCGGCTCCTGCGCCTCCTCATTTATAGGGATCGATGGAGCAATTCTCCCTCTCCTCAATCTTGTTGCAGTAGCGAAACTATCTGCGAGATTAAAATTCTCGGCAAAAGTATTCACGGATGTGTAAAACACGAAGTATGTGAAAAGCATCCGGGGACCTTGAGGAGTATTCCTTGCTGGCATGGAAAAGGTGGCTTTTGTATCACGAGCATTGTAATAAGCCCAAGCTCTTGCCCCGTCTATCAAATAACCTTTGCCTTGGAGGCAGGTAATTGTGTTCCCTACATGGAACTGATCATACCCAAACTGCCGAGCAAGTCGGCTAGGAAGATATGGTTCTAAATAGCACTCTTCTTCGAACCGGTAGACCAGATGAGATGGTCGAATCGTCTTCAACCATTCAAAGGCGGCACGAGTCAGAGGTTGCATTTTCGAATCTACCATATTTGTGGGCATCTGATCGTACCCAGCAGGGAAAGGAGCAAAGCATAAGTTCCATCCTCTATTCAGATTCAACATAAATCTACACTCAGTTAAAGAAGTATATTTCCATTGCCCATGAGAATATCTGCGAAGAAAACTCCCATCAACTTGTCCCATGCCAGGATCCATTAAGGTTGGATAGTGAAGAAGTAACATCCAAACAAATATGTGTATGGCAATTCCAAGCGAGGGAATTCTTTCTCTCCTTTCGCCTTCAGCATCAAGTCGACGTATAAACGAAGACTAGCGTTTAGCTTACAGGTCATTGCTGATAGCAAGTCCATTTTGTAGCCCAAGACTAACTTAACAGCTGCAAATAGGACGCCACGGTGAAAATGATCCACGGTACTGGATCCGGGAACCACGAACCTTCGAAGCCAGTATGTTAAGAATCCCGCCAATTATGCTTCTTCTGACATGGGTCTATAGCCCATTCTCAAGTAACTTTCCAAATTGTCTCCTCTCTTCAAAGGAGGATACTCATGATCATCTTTTATTTCTTTATCAAAGTAACCACTCTGTTCCATTAACTTTATAACCTCTGCGTTGCTCAAAGGTTTGAAGAAGGTTGGGTAGCATTTATCATTCTCTTTGGTCTTCTTCTCTTCTATATGATTGAGAAACAGATATGGTAGCCACTTTGAAGAGTAACAAGTGTTGGCGGTAGCACTCTTGTAAAATAGAGAACAGATTTTGTAATGGCATAATAGTTCTTCGAACACTGTCACCATCTCTGCATTCTTTTTTCTGAGCTTGTTCAACTTATCATTTGTCGGTACATACTCCTCATACGGAGCATCCGCCATGGGCAAATACGAGATATACTTCATCTCATAGAGTGCAAAGCCTATCTCTCCACCTGGGGTCATAAAGGTTCCCGTCCTGTAATTGTATCTCTCAGCTAAGGCTAAGAACATATGAGGATTGGGAGCAAATCCGTATACAATGGCATGCACTGCTTCATACAGGTTGATCTGCTGGAGTCTATTTTGGAATTTTGTCAGAATCTAATTCGCAATGTAACTCCATCGCTTATAGTCTGGATTCACCAATCCAGTCAGTCTAATATCTTGTTCAGGATATTTTCCTTCAACCTTCGCAAATTTATTTGCGAATATTGGTGTCCTAACAGGCATCAGCATGAAGGAGTTCTCTGGAGGAATGCAGCCAGGTCTCAAGCCTCTCAATAGGACGCTATATCTGTCAGAAAAGCTATAAAACATATCCTTATGTTTTGGCCCCTTCTTTACAAAGATTTTTTCTGCACGGGCATCCTGAAACAGAGTGATATTCCACTCCATCTTCCTTGGGTAGCTTGCATGAGCGTACCGTGACAAGGGGAGGCAGCGAGCAATGTCGGGTATGAAGAAGGATCTATCTCTCTGGTGAACTACTCTATCCTCCATTCTCGGCCTAGGCTGAGAGGCTCTCTCAAAGGCATCACCGAATAGGAACAATGGTTTCTTATGAATTACAGCATCAGCTGATTCTAGAGGCTGTCCATTCATCAAACATATTAAAGTTTCATTATCCTGAGAAATCAGTATAGCTTGACGGGAAGCCGGCAGATCGTACTGAGTATAGTGAACATGAGATAGATCTTCTTTATACTCAGATTCTGAGAGGGTTCCCACAAAATGTTCATAATCTGGGTCTTCATTGACCTCAACTGCATCAACAAACAGCTAAAGATTAGTACAAGTCAAAATCTCTGTTTTAAAACATAAAACATTAGAGTGCGCAACCTCAGATTGCGCTGAAATGATTTGTGCAACATCAGATTGTGCATCCCAGAAGGATGCGCAAAGTAATAGTTTGCGCTGACATCCTGTGCAAAGAAATCGACTGCGCTGACTTTCTGTCAGCACAAATTCAACAAGTTTTGCAGGAAGGCAGCCTTCATAAAAATGAAGACTGACAGATTGATGCAACCAAAACCCTAAAAAGGGTGGCGCAATATGAACTCATCTCTAAAAAGAGATGAGTTTCGAGGATCAAAGGAAGTCGAATCATCCTAAAAATGGGGTTTTCGATCGGTTTAACAACCTCTCAGAGCGGGGTGCACGAATTTGTGTCGGGATGCTCGCCGTGTAACTCTGTCAGAAGACTCGGCCGGAGCTTTTCCCTTCGCGGCGGCGGTAGCATGGGAAGATCGTCGTGGTGCCATGACAGTCGACGGAGGAGGAAGACAGTAAGGGTTGGGAGATTTTCTTCTCAAGAGCTCGAAAGATTGCAAAGTAAAGAAATGAAAACGAAGAGATGGGTATTTATAGCTTTCGAAATACGAAACGGCTGCCTCGGATTGCGCCTAAAATTGTGGTCTATTCGTTTTGCGCAGACAACTCATCATCTTGCGCAAAGTGATTCAACATTCAAAAATTCAACGTATTTCGAAATTTTGAATACAATCAACTTTCGAAAACTTTGAAGGGGGTCTTGTAGGTCCTAAAAAATCAAGTTGCATCAATCAATAAAGTCAAGATCTCAAGATATCTATCATTTTGATAAGTTGTGCAGACAGCAGATTGCGCAGACATCACATTGTGCAGGTTGGTTTGCGCACGTTCTCAATTGCGCAGGCTGACGTGGCAAAAGTCATGATTACCTGAATCAAATCAAATCTTTCTGACAGCTGACAGAACGAATAACGAGAAGACTATTCGTTGATGGCGCCGCACAGTGCTCGAGGGCGGCTGACAGGTGGCAGCGCAATCCGTGATTGCGCAAACCATTCATGCGCAGTCTGAGTCTGCGTAAACCATTCATGTGCGGTCTGAGTCTGCGCAAACCAAAGTCTGTGCAGTTCATTTTGCGCACTCTACCAACATAACTGACAAATTACATGTGGCATTCATGCCATCAATTGCTCATTACGTGGCAACTGTCTATGCACGATCATGCATATTTCAATCAAATAATGCCATGTGTCCCAGATAGTTAGCCCACGATCCAATAACTGCCTGCGCAGTCCAGTGCTGCACAAATCAGTTGCTGTGCAAATCATCTTGCGCAGTCCAGAATAACTGAAAGTTAGTTATTTCCAGAACTCTATAAATAGAGCTTCAAGTCTTCATTTCAAGGGGATCAAGATCAGACAAATAGTTCAGAAATCAGAGAGTTCAGGAGTTCTTGCCGAAGTACTGTTGCATTCTTCCGAGGCTTTTGCCTTCAACTTCCGAGGGGATCAAGATCAGACAAATAGTTCAGAAATCAGAGAGTTCAGGAGTTCTTGCCGAAGTGCTGCTGCATTCTTCCGAGGCTTTTGCCTTCAACTTCCGAGGCTTTTTGCCTTCAGTTTCTAGAGTTGTTTTCAACTTCAGAGGCTTCGTCTTCAAAGTTCACATCGTCCAAGGGATAAAGCAATCGTCATCAAGATTGGATTCCTACAGTTGTAATTTTCCCAGAATTCTTGTAATCTTTATTACAGTTTGTATCAATAAAGTTTCATACTTTTGTTTTTGCAAACAGAATAGAACTCAAGGAATAAAATAGATAGAAACAGTAGTCTAAGATAATCCCAGCAATATCCAACAGTACAAGGTCTCAGATAAAAGAATATATACAACTCATAACTCCAAATAAAGTCTAACTAAGACATGTCTCAAGACTGCAAAAATAAGATAAGCCTAACTAGTCTAATCTAAGCAATCAGGGTGATCTCCTCAGCTAAAGCTGGGTCATCCTGGGGGTCCAGCTCGCAGGTGTCATCTAAGGCTGCCCCGTAGTAGGTGTCTAGGCAAGCCTCCTCCTCGTCCTCTGTAATATTTTCAACAGGTCCAGTCAGGACAGGAGCGAGTACAGTACATCTCAACAGATCATAGCAGGTTAGAAAATATAAATATGCAGTAAAATAAGATACAAGTACTGAAAGAAGTGCAGTATGTAAACAGAGAGAGAACTGTAATAGAAATATCTACTATACATAGAGAACTAGCAGTAACTAGTGAGTCAGAGTATAATCATGAACATGTAAATGGCCTGGGATGATTCTGATACTACACTATGGAATGATTCTGATGCTACACTACTGGTGTATTATTCACATGTCCATTTATACTCCCCCGTACCCCCAATCAATACACAAGGATCCAGCCAGGTTATGTTATATGATGCTATGTAACAGCCCCCGAAGGGTAGTAGACCCCGAAGGTGATAGAACCCGAAGGTGATAGACCCGGTAGGTGATAGACCCCGAAGGTGATACATAGTAGTCCCATAAATGTGATAAGAATTCTAGGAAGACTCTACGATCATAAGAGTATATGTCGTAAGTGATCAAAGAACCAATGAAGCATATGATACGCCATGTAAGTGAAACGCACAGAACATGTAGTACCTGATGCTCCCTAAGGATAACATCTCAAGAAAAGGATCCATATAGTACCAATCCGTGTGACCATCGTGATAGTACAAGTAAAGTAGTCTACTGCAGGAAATAATTCTAAACAGGATATGAAATGATCAGAGAATGTACTCGTCTATAACTGAGTGTCCAGAATGAAACGTACTGTCCAAGGAGTGGTGTCTGGCTCCTAATCAGAACAGCACAAGTCACAACAAGTCCAGAATAGTAAAATGGAGTCCTACTATGCATTATACATGATTCTAGGTCAATCTAGACCAAAGTCAACTCTTGGTCAACTTTGGTCAACCCTAGAAGTCAAACTAGGTCAACTAAGTCTAATCAAGTCTAAACTCAACTATCTAGATCTAACAAGTCATGCTATGCTCTAACAAGTCTATACTAGACAACACACAACATCCAAGTATCCATTCACCTATGTATATCCAACATATATATATAGATACAAGTATATTGAACTAACACTAAGTGTACCTAGGCTAAATACTATATGTATACATATAAATACACATTTCACATATATATAGGCACATTACATTCACATGGACACTAATACATACCCTCACATCACTCACACATATATATATAGATATATGATATACACATGAATATGGAGGAGAGGGGAAAACAGAAATTACAGTGTTTGTGTAGGCTGTGGTGTGTGTGTGTGGGCTGTTCAGTCCAAACTGGACAGTGGGGAGTGTGTGTGTATACATGGGTGTACAGGAATGTTAATAACAGGGAAAGAGAAGACTGTGTGTGTGTGTGTCATAATAAGTGAGAGTGCAAAACAGTGCCATGTGTGACAGTGATGAATGGAAGTGGGGTGAGTGAGGCTGTAACAGGAAAATAGTGGGTGTGTATACAATCAAGAGTGTGCACCAGTGTCAATATGTGTGCAGGAATTTAAATGTGACAGTGAAATAACATAAGACAGGGGGCATGGCCTAAACCCAGGTTACACAAAACCTGGGATCAATCTCAGTTAGAAAGAAAGGAAAGGAATTCAATTCATTGTTCTCTAAATCTCAGTTTTTAAAGAAAACCCAAACAGTTAGGTATTCCATGAATCTCAAGGCTGTGTAATCTCAGGTTTTAATAAGAACTCAGGAATCAATGACAGTGTATACATAGGTTTGTAAATACCAAAACAAACTCAGAAAATCAAATGACAGTTTCCCCCTCCTTCCTATTCTCATTTATTTGAAGTATAACCCAACAATCACATATTCAAACCCCATTTCAAACTCCACAAAACACCAAACATCCCAAAATTTGAACCACATATAGGTAGCATATAGGAGAACAGGTTTGTGCTTTAGAAATATGAAATTATCAATGATTTGTAGGTTAAAACATCAACCAAAATTCAATATTAAAATCTGGAAGCACAGGACTGATACCATATTTCAGGAAAAATGGAAAAATGGCAAATTAATAATGAAATTGATTTAAGATGTAATTTCAGAGGTTGGTAATAATCAAGTACAAATAGTGCATGCTACACAAGTTGTTTGTGTCCATGAAATTGGACACAAATGTGTCCACACAAAACAGTGCACAAGACAGTGCACATTGAGCTGTGTCCTCGTGCACGTATGCACGAGTCTCGTGTACACAACAGAAGTCAACCCAAGACTCGTGTTCAACAACATAGGTTCACTACTTATAGGTCTATCCACAGGACACCTTGTACCGTCGTGTCGTGTCGCACAGGCGTGTCCACACACACGTATCAGAAACAAAAACACACGACTGTACAATCTGTGCAAAACCCGTACGTCGAGGATTCCTCACTCGATACGCCACGTGGGCCCACAAAACTTGACACATGGCATGTCAGTGGGTGCCCCGAGGCTCCTACAAAATTTTGTGTCCAGCACGTTCGTGTCGTGTCCAGAAAAGAGCCCGATAGGCAGGGCATTTCTGTAGCCACGCACGACCGTGTGCGCGCGTGTCCACATCACCAAAACGACACAGGAAGACACGAAAATCAAGACACAAGGACAGGAAACCCTAAGCTAGATCAAAAACCTATTTCCTATTCAAAAATAATAGGCAAACTGGATCGACATGCCCTTTGTGGCATTCTGTCGAACACCATGGCTAGTATACTGATACGTGTCCAGAATAGACACAAATCCTTCGACACTGGACACGAAACCTATCCAGACCTTAGGGGGACCCTTAGGGCTTCCTATTGGTGAAGACAAAATGAAAATCTATGGAGAAATAGAAAAGTTACCTATTGGTGAACAAGCCTTCACAAAAAACTAAATGGAGAGATTCCTCAAGCCACCCAAACTTTCACAAATTGTTGTTTCCCTGCAAATAACCAATACCAACAGCAAGAGCATTGATTTTTGGTCCTAATGAAGTTGGTTTGGGGAAGAAATGATTTAAATTGGATTTTTAATGAATTTTGGAAGATGGAACTCACCTCTTTCCTTAGAACTTTGGATGAACCCTAAAAGAGGCTAGCCCTAAAATCTAGGAGGGACTTTATAGTGGGGGAATCCCTAGGCTAAACTTAGGTGGCCGGCCATGTTGGGTTTGGGTGGGGTTTGAGCTAGGTTAGCTAGTCCTATCAAGTTTAGTCACAAAATGACTTGTGAAACCACAAGCCATTTATCAAAACACTTGATTCCTAAATTCCTAATTAAATTTCTAATGAATCAATAACTACTAACTTAAGTCATACTAGGTTAGACTAGAGTCACTTGACCTAACCAAGCCCAACTAACTAGGGTTAGCTCCTAGGTTGGTCTACATGAGTCAAAACTAGTCAAAAATCAACTAGTCCAAATAAATCCAAAATAATTCCTAAAAATCCCCATAAATTCTAATCAATACTAATAATTTTAAATTACCCCAAAAATGACAAATTTACTCTCAAACTAGAAATGTGGTAGTGATAATCGGCCAGAAACAGATCTCGTCCGTGAAGGCGTTTCCACAATAGTACTGGATTTAGGAAGTTTCTGAGAGGAGGAAGGCATCAACTTTGTACCCATAATGAAGCTAATCTCCACGCTATAACTAGATGGGGGTATGCTCAACTTACAGTAAAAGGCAGTTGATGTGAAGGTAACAACCGGCTTACACCCAATGTTTGACAACTCAAATTATGTACCATTACCAGTACCAGTAGCAGAGTAATGATGCCATGCATGCGCACCATCCAACACATTCTCCTTGAAACCAAGGTGCATATTCGAATTCTCTAGTAAGAGTTAGAAATACCCAAACTGCCTAGAAAACCTGCTCGACAAATATGTCTCCAGAAAGACCACATCCATGCTAGGATAGACCAGAGGATGGTCTTAAAGAAAGAAGCCAATATCTGGTTTGAGTGGAGAGCACATGAGTGCCTATCTTTACGTTAACATGTAAAAGGCCGACATCCTCCTCAGAAAATTCAGGCACTAGAAAGAAAAGGCATAACCATGCAAGGAGGCCAAGGCCTGCCTATAATAGGGTACCTCTTTTGAAACCCCAGGTCAACGCCCCACATTGTCGCAAGAAGGCATCTCCTTCCATAATGCACTCGTCCTTCTCAGCAGACACCAAGGAGCGATGGTGCAGCAAAAACCACCCCAACAAGTAGTGGTAAGGCATTTCCACACGATGGAAGTTTTTAGTCCCCTTATGGTACAAAACTTCTGGATGAAAAGGAGGATATCCCATTGGATGCAACAGACCATCGCAGAAAGAAGGGCAACATATGACCAAATACCAACTTCACCGCTAGAAGTATCAGGTTATGTTGATCCGGTCTATCGATCCCGAACCCCCGAGGACAACGTACAACTACAACCAAAGCATCAAGGAGCTGGCCAGTATGGCCGTATCAGACAGAGGTTGCTCGTCCTGAAAGAAATAAGATAGGTCTTCCATTAACCAACTACCCCGTCCATCCGTAACTAGGATTTCTCCTTACTCCGGATTAGAGTCTTAATCCATTGATGAGTCTTCGGCTTTCTCACCTCAACTCTGTGTGAACCGGAGAAAGAAAGAAAAAAGATGATCCATCCAAGCAGTAATCAGAGGAGCTGCCCCCTCCATCTTTTTTTCTATGTTCAAGAGACGCCTGCACATGGACAGATGACACAACAATTACCTATAGACAGCAAAGAATTCAGAATCCTTCCTTTCCAGCAATTACAACTCTTCATTCGAAGGAGTGTACTCTTTGTAGGGTTCTTCACCCCAAGGAAGTGGGGGCACCTCATACATCTCATGGAGGAATAATACCATTTCACTACCAGGCATAAAAAAGGTACCGATGTAGCAATTGTACAGCTCCACCAAAGCGACAAAAGCCCCGGCATTGATATATAGTCCCCGCTGAGTTACTCTGATATCAAAGAATAAGCTAAATGTCCTTAGCTTAGCCTCATACTTCTCTAAAATCTACCATGATAAAGCCTCCCACATAGGCTTATGGTAAACCCAACCCATAAACCAGAGTTGTCCAGGAGGGTAAGATCCTTTTGCCGCTAGCTTATTCACAAAAGTGTCCACAACAAATGGACGAATGGTCGAAGATAAGTCACCCAAAAGGGTACTATGTTGCAAACCCATGGACGGACCAGGAACAGGACCCCTGAGGCTCGCATACACCTTCTTCGCCTTCGAAGAGAACCGAACGACACCAAGCCGGACGTTCTCTAGCTCCTTGGTCAACCTCACACCCTTCCTCTCAGAACCCGCCACCAGTGTGAAAGCAGACAGTGGTCGATGATGCTCCATTAAGGGCAAGTGCATGCACGTCCCACCGGAGGAAAAATGACAATCCTCGTCGACCTTAACTGCCTTCGGAGCCGAGCAAAGAAGGGCATCGTCGAGCAAAAATGGTAGTTTCAGAAACCCTTCCCCCTAGCGGAATATAGCTCTCTCGCGTTCAACTGCTCTAGGAGGAAAGACAAGACTTGGTCACCCACCATCTTGGGATTAATTTTGGGTTGACCTTCATTAATCTGGACCTGGGCAGCGGCCTTCAGATCATCAAAATTTGTCCTCGATGACATTTGCTCCACGTTCAAAAGGAGCTCACTCGATGATGGTCGAGGAAGGACCACTTCAAAACAGAAGAGGTGGGCACATCTCAATGCATTTTGGCTTTTAGAAATAAACCAAACATGGGGCAGTCGTACCTTCAACTAGTGGCAGGACATCAGGAGGATACTTCTACACGCCCTCATCAGACCTAGATGCCAGGTCCTTATCCTTCTTGGCCTTCTTCGCATGCGTATCGAAAGAGGAAGCTTTGGGAGCCATCACACCTAGGGTTTGCAAGAATGCACATAATAGAGAGGAACAAAGCCTAGAAAAAAAAAGGTGATTCTCCCTTCATATAACAGAAACTTTTCAGCCTAGCAAGCTTCAAAGAAAAGATGCACCCAGACGAAGCAACGTCATCAGGAGCCTAGGGACTCCACTGAAGCTCCGACGGCCTGAGGATCTTGAAAGGCCCATGCTTCTGTTCAAAGTATTCCAAACTCATTACTAAGTTTAAAAACTTTGAAGGGGGTCTTTTAGAAGCATGGAAAATTCCTAAGCTCATTCAGGACCAGGCCACCCCAGACAGTATGCACGAAGGCGCAGAAGACCCCCAACGGGATGCCAAGTCCCAATAGCACAACAGCCCAAGGTACACCTCCTTTACAGAACCAAAGGCAACTGGACCACTATATATGACCAGCTCACATGCGACCCAAACACCATGCGGCTCTACTACTAGAAATCCTTCATGCGACCAAGAAGGAATATAGATTAAATCACCCACCAGTCTCCATATCAAATCAAATAGCTCAAACCCCAAGCTGAGCCACCTTCCTCACCAAGGCAACTGGTCCGCTCATTGGCCCAGATCAAACAAGCTGGTTCGCACCCTGAATCAGATCAACACAAACTGGTCCGTGCCTCGGATCGGATCAAACAAGCTAGTTTATGTCCCGAATCAGACTATCTCAAATCTTGTTAGTAACAGCTAGAAGGATCAATACCATGTTTATGGTGTGTACACCATAATTGCCCCCATTCAAATCGGAGATCCCCTCAAAATTATGGTTGGTACCACACATCAATCAAAGATCGTGCCCCATGATTCAAATATCTTGTTTATGGCATACGTGTTACACAACCGCACCAATCTAACAACAAGTTATCCTAAACATTCATGTGTGCTAAGTCACCAATGATCAAGTCATGTGGGTGGACAGTCATAACCACCGACGATTACATTCAAGGATAAGTCCTTCCTCGGAGCTCCCGCAGCAACGGTCGCCCAATCATCGCCTCAGCCAGGTTGAGCGGTTAAACAGCCTGCCTAACCAGTTGTGACACCCACATGGCTTCTTCTAGGAGGTTCTTCCTGTTAGGGTTATATACTAAAAGCATCACTTTTGTAGTAACCTTATTTCCTTAAATTTTGAATGAGAATCATATGGGCAAATGTTTGCATATTGTATTTATTATAATACAAATGTCTGATATTCTATATTACAGATAATATGGTGTGTAGTGTCACACAGAATATCTTATTATCAGTTCCCTTTGGAGTATATAAATAGTTCACAATCTAGATGGACTTGGACAATCTATTGGAATGGTTGTAGTATAATCTGGTATTAGTCTATCTTGACAATAGGTTTACACTAGTACACTTTGTGTGTATTGAACATGACCACTTGAGGTTGTTCTCATTGTACTGACTACATAAGTGAACAAATACCTCTGTTATTATGGATGCTTGTGCTCTTAATCCGAATATAATAACAGACATGTATATACAGTATGTATTACTTTGAATCATGAAAGAGTAAGATTCATTATGGGTCAACAACCTCTATAAATTGGATAATAATATTGTATGTATGATGGGTTGTTGATAATAAATAGAATCCATGTCCCGATACATCGGGTTGATGATGACCCCTTAAGAAGCTCATAAGGATGGTCATGTAAACCCTGTAGGTAGATTATATCCGACATGACAAATAAAGTTGAGCGATACTACTTAAGGATAAAAGATGTCGAATCAATATAGTTGTCAGTAATTTAATTTGATAGACGGACATTCGATATCTTAACATGGGGAGCCAAACGAGCATATAATAAAAGGAGCCTACAAACATAATTTGGGATTAGAGATGTAGTGCAACAATAGCTTATTAGTGGACCAAGCTATTGTTAATAGGCTTGGATTGTGTGTTCGGACTGAACACAGGATATCCAGATCCGTTAGGAGGCCTAACCCTAATTTTTCCTCATGGTCCATGTCGTAGCCTATAAATATCCTCTATTCTCTGGCCGCCAGATGACCGATCAGAAATTTAAAGATTTCTCTAAATTCATGATTCACGTAAGGAGAGAAAAAGAGGGCTGCCAAGGAGAAGAAAAGGTTAGGAGATCATCGCCTACACGACGTCCAACTAGAGAAAGGAATACGTGCAGAAGATCTTGGGGTCGTCCGCTCGAGATTGCCAGGAACTGCTTATCATCTTCTTGCCGCATGTATAATTATGAACCCTAGTTTCTGCCTATGAAGGGTTAGAACATGTATTAAATCTGTTTAACTTTCTATCGATCAAGATGCATACCAAAGTAAGGGTCCTAGGAATCCCCAGTTCCAATAATTAGTATCAGAGCCACTTTTGATCTGCGTATTGATTGACACGTCCATGTTGTCTAATAAAACCTGTACTGTGTAATAGTCGGTAGATGTAGATCTGTTCTAACTCGGTTTTGCAGGCATCTTAGATCCAACTATTATGGTCTGGTACATGTTTTTGATTATGTTGTTTAAACCATAGATATGTCGTGGATGTTGTTGTTACTGTGGATGTAATTAAAATCACAAGGGTTGATCGTGCTTATTATTTTAATTTTTCAATCTAGATTATGTGTGAACTCCTTCAGGAAGCATAGGATTGATGTAATTTTAATTATTTTTGATCAATCGTGATGGCGCTGGTGGCTGTTTCTAACGCCGGACGAGATGCTGGTTTTAAGCAGTCCAGAGGCAGACAGATGATTTTCGATGAAGGAATCGACAGCCAAAACCTTAAAAAATTGGGGCGCTGCCCCGAACCCCGTGACTTGACCGGGCAAGTCATAATTTGAATAGATCTGCGCAGCGCCAGATTTTGGATTCGGATAGTTGAGGACGGAGTAGGAAAGATGACCATAATAGTTGGATATTTTTCTCTTATTTGTTATCATTTTGTTTTTTTTGATTATGCATGTTTATTATTGTGTGGATATTTTTTTTGAAAAACAAAGCCTACATTAATAATGGACAACATGGACATAATATCAACTAGGTGGGAGAGGATATATATACTTGGACATAATATCAACTAAGTGGGAGAGGATATTTGTTTAGTATAAATCCTATGGTCTCCATTATTGGTTTGTAGGTGATGTAATTATACTTGTGTAACCACCACTTTTCTGAAATGAGGATAATTTTTAGCATTTAATAATAATATTTAAATCATATTATGATTTTTGGTGATTTTCTTTATTTATTTTATACTATTTAGATGGGTCAATTGTGATTTTGGTTGTTGCTAGATTAACCCTAGAGACTGCTTGACCTAGAGACTAATCATGACCATGGAAACTCGACCATGTGACTAGATTTGCTAATTACATATTTTTAGGCTAAGGGTATTTTAGTCATTGTGCATTATTTGATTTTTATTGACTGTTGTGTGTTTTGATTGGTGCATTGATAGGACCTAGATGGTATAACCTTAGTCAACCATGTTAGAAGCCTAGTAATGTGATTTAGGTTCATTATTGACTTTTTAGAATTAATTTAGAATTTTTACCTATTTTTCTAGAATTGTTTAGTGATTTTTAAGCTATTTTCTTATAAGCCTTTTTAGCCTTTTTGGCATGGGCCTTTTAGCAACTCATGGAATGCTTGGCCCATGTGCAAAACCTAACCTAACACCCCCTACCCCTGGCCGGCCATAGCAGCCCTCTCCCTTTGTGAAGAAAAATTCCATAGCCTCCAAGATCAACCCTAATTTTTTTCCTCCAAAAACCCTAGATTTCTCATCCGGAGTACGTTTCCCCTCAAACGAATTCCGTTGCACTCGTTAGGAAGAGGAGGACTTGCTGGAGTACTGCTAGCAAGGAGGAGGCATTTGCTCGGTGGAAATTGGCTGACAAAGCGCTCGAGAAATTCCTTTTATTGAGATTCCGACTCTCAAAAGGTAAATCTCGATCTACCTTTGTTTCTCATGAATTTTCTTTATTATTGCATCCATATAGGCACCATTGATCTGTTTATAAAGTTTCGTAGGATTTTGGTTTCGTTTGATAGCGGTATCGGACACGTATCGATCTCATGTTGCACGTGTTCGGCAAAATGCCACTTAGAATTGAAAAGTATTAATTTTTGATTCTGTTTTCATAAAATGATTCCTTATATGATTTGTAACAACTTTCGTGAAGACGGATCGGAAATCGACCCGATTTCGGCATCCGAACGGACACGAACATGTTGTTGCGCGAGCCGCTGTGTCGCGTAGCTACGACTTCGTGTCGTGTCGACGTGTCCTAGACCTACCCAGTGATCCTACCTAGCTGTGTGCACGAGCACGAGGCTTCTCGTTGTGCGTGTGACATGCAATCGAACGAGAACACCCTCTTCGACACGCGGTGTCGGTTTCCGATACGCACTCCGTGGACACGACACGGACACGGTTTCGACTCCGTGAGTACCCGAGCACGTAACGTATGTCGAGACTAACACCGAGTTTCATGATTTATTGTTGAGTATTTTGTGATTTGGGTCGTTTTGTCGAAATTGGATTTTTCGGGTTCAATATTTTGAATAGAAATGTGATATTTTGATTCTTCGACTTTTAATTGATATTTTCTAACTTGTTAACTTATATATGATATTTTGGACTGGCGGAAAGTGATCCACGGGATTATTACCTATTTGTTTGCCTTTTTCAACTATAAATGCGTTTTCCTCCAATATAAAATTGAATAGTTTTATAGTATTTTGATTTTTTCTGGATTTTATATATCAAATTGTGAGTTTATGATTCATAGATGACATTCTGAGTTTGCGGGAATTGATCCTTGGTTTTATATCCTATTTAATTACCATTTACATATACAATTTTGATTTTCCTTTATATATATAAATGTATATGTGAGTAGATATTTATATTTATATATAAATGACTCGTATATATGTAAATATGTTGGAATGAGAGTTTAAGGTTCAGAATTCCAGGTTTGAGACCATTTCTCGGATTCGAGTAATCTATCCTCTTTACCTATATGAGTATGTATATGTATATTATGCATATGTTTTTTTTTATATATATAGTTTCCCTTTAAATAGATATATATATGTGTATATGTATTTATATATGTGATATATCCCATAGTTGAGAACTTGGTTTTTAATCTCAGATTTGAGTCTTTACACAGCAGTCCTTCATCACATTTTCCTTTAGTCTCATATTATATAATTATATGTGTATGTCTGTATATATATATATATATATATATATATATATATATATATATATATATATATATATATATATATATATATATATATATATATATATATATCGTCTTACTGAATGTGAATATATCTATCTGTGTGTGGATTGCTTATGAATGTAACCATGGGGTATTGGAACAGATTAGAATCGACCCAATGAGCTTAGTTTAGTCGAGTTGACCGACAAGTTGACCAAGTTGACCAAGTTGACAAAAGTCAACTTTGGGTCAAACTTGCTCCAAATCAACTCAAACGAACTCCGAATGACTTGTAAACTTGAGTATGATCTAAAAATTAGTAAACGGACTAGTTGACTTAGAGTTGACCAGGTTCGATCAGTTGACCAGGTTTGACCAGAGTTGACCAGGGTTGACTTTGACCTAGAAGGACTTAGAAGCATGTAGAATTGCATTGTAGCCCTTTCTTATGATATGTTAGACTATGTTGTGACTTGTGGTTACTTTAAATAGGTTTACCTCACTCCAGTTCAGTTACACATCCTCATCAGCAGCTCAGATTGTCAGGCGAGTACATTCTCTGACCGTTTCATTCTTGCTTGGACGTATTTACTTGTTATAGACTAGTTTACTTGTTATTGTCATGATATTTCACGGATTAGTACTATATGGATCTCTTCATGCGATGTTATCCCTCGAATACATCGGATATATTGTGCTCATGTACTTTATCATGTGCATCGTCTACTCATTGTATTCGTACTTATTCATGTATACTCATATGACATTCATGTACACTCATGATCATGTGAGCCTTCATGTATAACCCAGTATGCATGTGGACTAGCTATCCATGTGATGTACTACTTTTATGTGCAATAACATAACCTGGACGGATCCTTGTGTACTGATTGGGGCAGGGGGAGTATTTTTTGGTTATATGATCTACACCATTTCATGTATAACTCCAAACTAGATTTAAGTCATGTATAACCTAAGCCTGTTTACATAACCAAACATATGCTCTGAATCACGTAGTTAGCTCAGTTTTCTTATCTATATCATGTATATCTATTTCTACTATATTATGCTCTTATTTTTATAGTCTCTCTACTGTTTCTTTATCAGCAGTTCATGTATATTATTCTATAGCTTGTTTCATATTTTCTTTCATGTTATGAACTGTGTGAGAGATATGTATTCGTTCTTGTCTTGACTGGACCCGTTGAAAATATTACAGATGATAAGGATTGCTGCGACGCTTACTATGGAGCCGGCCTAGTTGACACAGGTGACCTAGACCCCCAGCAGGATCCAGTAGTCGCTGAGGACTTGCCATGAGTTAGATTAGACTTATATTATTATCTAGTTATGAGACTTTGTGATTGTATTGAGATTTATTATGGTGTGGTTTACACCAGAATTATTCTTCACATTGTGACTCTCTGTTGAGATTATCTTTCTTCTATTCCATCTTAGTTATTGTGATTGAGTTGTATCATATATATATATATATATATATATATATATATATATATATATATATATATATATATATATATATATATATATATCTTTCTCCAATTGGAGCATATTCTAGATTGTGTCAGATGTTGGACCTAGGACAACATTCTATCGCCGACACTACGGCGTAGGCTGGGCGTACCCATGTCTCGTGCCCTTACACCGGATGTGGGTCGTGACATGTTTTTAGTGGTGGCCCATGCAGGTCCAATCGCAACTAGTGTGATTTTGTAGTGGTACTCGAACTAGAGTATCACTACAGCCTACAGTAGAATATGGGATATAAGTTAAGGTACTCAATCACAATAGGAAAACTCTGATCCAATACTTGCCATCTAAATTCTTGATTGATTAAATATTTTCCTTTGAATAAATAAACTGTCCTCCTTTGATTTTTTTTACTTCATTCTCAGTAATTGCTTCTTATTTTGATCTGTCTTCAGGGTGGTTATGGAGACACGATCTCATCGCTACAATCCATGCAGGCCCAGATTCGCATTAGTGCTATGTTGTGGTAGTACAGCGACTTAGTCATACTACTACGAGCCTGCTATAGAGTACATGAAGTAAAGTGTTAGAATAAAAGGATACTCAATCACTGTTAGGATTCCTTGAGAGATTTCTGGGACGACCCTTGAGAATCTTATTTTAACTTCGATTTGAAATCTTTTCCCCTAATTTGATTCACCCATTACTTCTTGTTATTGAATTTGATCTTGATGGATTCATTGTTAGATTTTGAATCTTGATGTTAGTTGCTGACTTTGAGTTTGTATTTAAAAATATATATATTTATCTTTATTTTATTTTGGAATTTAGGGTATAACCTGATAATATGTCACGACCCGCACCCGGATATACGGGTACGAATACGTAGGCCACACCCAGCCTACACCGCAGTATCGACGGTAGAGCGCTGTCAAGTATACTATACTAACTACAACATCTAAAGATCCATAACTATAAATATACTCATGTCACATCACGAAAACTAAGGAAGATAAGATAAGAAATAATAACAATATCACTTAGAACAACTAGAATCTACAATGATCATAAGACAGGAAAATAAAGAAGGAACAACAAGACTAACTAAGGATAACTATCAGGCAACTCACATAGAAGAATAGTGAGATCCACCTCAGCTAGCAACATCATGAAGTCCAATACTGAGGGTACAACTACTCCTAAAATTTTGTCAACATATTCAGTCAGGATGGAACGAGCACAAATCTCAAATAACAGTTCTAATTAGACGATATTGAAAATATAGCAGTAAATAGAGAGAATATACAAGAAATCATAAAATGTACATGTGAGTATCATGGCAAGGTAAGGTATAAATCTAGAGCTAGAACAAGACAAGTAAAACTGATCATGGCATGTACAAGAATCAAAAAATATCTATCTAAGTGTGTGAGTACTAGCTACAACATGTGGCCGGCTTGGGTCTGCACAAGGTCATGATCTAGCCAATCATACGTCAGGTGTAGGATTGACATTCACAAGGTTCACAAGATATACAAGGCGGGTATTGACCACACATCTACACTAATACTCCCCGTCCCCGACTAGTATAGTGGATCCAACCATGACACATCATGACACGCGATTCTCCGAGAAGGTAGCTAGCCTTCGCAGGAATCGTGTCTATACAATGCACAAGAAATAAGAAAGACTTGTACAAGATATACCAAGGAAAGCGAGGAATAACATCTCATGACGGGATCCAGAGAAATATCAATCCGTGTGAACAATGTGTCAAGAGAACAAGGATATCTACACTAAATACAAGAAACATAGACGATATCATAAAACATAAATATTATCAGAGAATGTACTCGCCTGAGATCTGGTGGAATATGTCAATTGAGTCCAAGAACAGTGCCTCGAGGACCTATAGGTGGAATACTGTATCAATATAAGGGTTTGGAAGTAAAATCAAGTCAAACTAGGTCAATCTAAGTCAATGGTTGACTTACAGTTGACTTTTGGTCAACTGGTCAACTTCGGTCAACCCTAGGTCAACTCTAGGTCAAACTTAACTAACATTTGACTTTGGGTCAACTGGTCAACTCTGGTCCAGTTTTAATCAATTTTAGGCTACGGTTGACTTCCGGTTGACTTTTGGTCAAAACAGTCAACTGTGGTCAACCAAGATCAAAACTAGTCTAACCTAGGTCAAATGTTGACTCTACTTCGACGTTCAGTCAAAGTAGTCAACCAGGGTCAACAGGGTCAAAGCTAGTCTCTATAAGCATCTACAGGGTCAATATATCAATTTCAGTGATTGTGAAATCACTGGAATTGATGGATCTCAAAATACAAACAAAAGAGAAAGATTATAAATATAGGGTAAAAACCTACAGATGTTGTTGGATGGTGAAACAACCATTACCAACATGTCCAGAATGGTCAAATTAGCTGGGATAGCCTATCCATAAGTCCAATTTGGACACAGAAGCAAAAAGATAATTTCGGGTCAAAACGGTGTCCGTGTCGGACCTACCTGTACCAAAAAATGTGCCAGAATAAAAGTGCACTAAACATAACAAATTATATGTCCACGAATCCAGAATGACGATACGAACCCAACGGTATATCCAGAATTGGATTCCGTTGATCCGATCTCAAATTGGTCCGTTGACCAGGACATTGAAATTCTGATTTGTACGAAAAAGCGTGTCGGAGCCAATATCCTCAAAACTCAGCAAATTATATGTCAGCGAGTCCATAATGACGATACGAACTCAACGTTATGTCCGGAATTGGATTCCGATGAACCGATCTCAAAATGACCCGTTGACCCGGATATTGGTATCTGACTTGCACCGAAATGCGTGCCGGAACCAATACCTACTAAAACCTAGCAAATTATATGTCAATGAGTCCAGAATAACGATATGAACTCAATGGTATATCCGAAATTGGATTCCGACAAGCCGGCGTCAAAAAGCCCCGTTGACCCGGACTATGGGACCTATTTTGCACCGAAATGCGTGCCAGGGCCCACGTCCTCCAAATCTAACAAACTTTATATGAAAACGTGCCAGAACGATGCCATGAGTCTACTGGTGGTGTCAGAAATTGAATCCGGAGTCCCAGTTCAAAAATAGAATTTTACAAGTTAGAAATTTACGAATTCGGACGGCCAACTTTGGCGCCGAATTTAACCAATCAAACGTGCTCACAATGAAACAAAACTTAAGGGGTAGGAAGAGGGTTATACCAGCTTCGCATAGGAACTAGTAGCACGCCAGACGGAGCTACGATGGAGGAGATACGAACCGACAAAGTTGGCTCCGCAAAACTGTCCAAAAATTACATAATTTAAAAGGTCAACTTGGTAGCCGGTTTTGACGTATCAAACGATGAAATTAACGGATAAAATTTGATAGACGTGAAGGGGTATATACCGAGATTGAGACAGAGCTGAGAAATTGCCGATCCAACGGTCGGATTGTCCAGAAAATTTGTACGAAGTTGCTGCCTCGAAGCACGAATTCTGAGACTTTTCCGCGCGCGCGTCGACGGAACTCCGTGCAAAACTAACGAATCGGGCGTTTCTCGTGCCGGGGACGCGGGGACTCGCCATGAGGGCCAGCCCGGAGTTGCGCCCAGCCCGCGCACGGCAGGGGGGCTCGCCGGCGACGGCCGCGGCGACGCCTGAACCGCACGGTTGTCGTGCCTGCCATTGCATGCTGCAGCTACACTGCTGTTGGCCGCGGTTGTCGGCCAGCTAGGCGCGCGGCGGCATGGTACACGACGGCGGGTCGAGGGTGGTGGTCACGGTGGTGTTGGTAGTGGTGGTGGCGGTTGAAGGTGGGGGAGCTCGGTGATGGTGGTGGTTCGAAGTGAAGAAGGAGGAGGGAGCTGTGGAGTTCGGGAGGAGGAGACTGAGATGAGTTGCTCGGGAAGGAGCCGAGGTGAAGTCGGGAGGTTGGGGTGGTCGGCCAAAAATAAAGGCTGGTAGTGGTGGTTGAAGGGCTCGGTTTGGTTTGAGTTGTTGTTGCTAAAAGAAGGAGAGGGAGAGAATAAGTGTGTTGTCTGTGAGTATACATAATATATAAAAGTGAGAGAGAGAGAGAGAGAGAGAGAATAGAGATATTTAGAGAGAGGGAAAGAGAGAGAGAGTGGGCTAGTACTGTCGGATGTAGAGGGGGTGGGTTGTGTGCTGGTATGGGAGAGGGGTGAGGGTGTTGGAGTGATTTAAGGAGGAGAGAGAAAGAAATATTTATGTGTATATATATATATATATATATATATATATATATATATAATATATATATATATATATATATATATATATATATATATATATATATATATAAAGAGATAAATGAGATATTTATATAAAGTAGGGAGAGGAAAAGAGATATTTAAAATAGGGAAAATAGAGAAATTATATGGGGGTGGTTGGGTAGTCATGACAGGGGTCACACCAATTTGGGTTGGGTATTGGGTCAAGTTTGGACAGGCTCGGGACCAAGATTTAAATAAAATAATAAATTAAAATAAAATTAAATCATGGATGAGATAGGAGCACAAGAGAGATCCAATCGGTGGCACGCAAGTGGCACGTGCACAGTAGACTCAAAACAGGCTAGGGCCATATATTGGGTCGACTGGATTGGACCGATGTCGGGCCTGAAAATTAAGTTGGAAGTCAGGTCACAAATTACGGTAGATAATTAAATGGTCTAAATTGACCCGAAAGTAGTGCGAAGAAAATGAAGCACAAGATGGTGTGCCTGAGTGGGACATGAAGGTCATAGGTGAAGAGTGTCTCAAGTAGATCATGCATGAGAAGTTGGTTTCAAGAAAATGAATGGTCTGATGCTCCTAGATTAAAAGTCATGGTAACGTGCTTATGAGGATCAAGGAAAAGAGTGGGAAATTAATTAATAATTAAATAGTCTAAATTGACCCGAAAGTTACGCGATACAAAAAGAGCACAAGGGAACGAGTTCGAGTGGGACACGATATATCAACATGAAGATAATCTCGTCTACTACAAACTTCAAGAAGAAAGTTTCCAGAGACTGGCATCCCTGATGCTCTAGAAATCCAAGTCACGGTAAAGAGCATTTAATGATCAAAATTAATTTAAATCAAAATAAATTATCGATAACAATTCATTTAGAAAAATTAAAAAATAAATCCCGAAAATTCAGGAGCTTACAATCCTACCCACCTTATAAAAATTTTGTCCTCGAAATTAAAATTATCCAATAGGTCAAGCTAAAACACACAACTGCTATGGCTACAGTACCCAATCTTCTACCTTGTGATCATCTATGTTGTTTCTCTCTACAGGTATTTTGGTTCAGGTTCAACAAGCTTCTCCCATAAAAATTATGTCTATTTTACCCCTAAGAATCTTCATATCAATAAGAACCTTTACGTATATTCTAAAATATAGGTCATCCTCGAGATACGTATATATACATCAACAATGAGTAACCATCAACCAAAATTCCAATCTCAATATCAATTTGTTTGTTTCCTTATCCCGTCGTAAGTATCTTTATCCTATTAATCACAAGCTCCATGAAATAATATACATTCAAAACCTATTATTGGCATTGAGCCTTCTCTCTTTTACTCGAGAACTCCTGAATAAAAACCCTCAAATTCAAACTCTTAATTCATTTATCGAATTATTTTATTATCCATATACATATATCCATGTTTTGTTCCTGCTATCTTTCGATCTTGCACGCAATGTTATCTCCTTCTATTTCATTCCATATATCGATCTATCCTCCAATTATAAGTAAATGGTTTGTAGATAACCAATAATCACTTGGTCATCAAAGTCTTACAATACTCAACCCTCGAATCTAAGCACAAGATTCTAGTCCTAAATCCGTAGTCACAAAATATAATATTTTATTACCCCTTCTAGATACCTTAAAATCAATCTATACTATCAAACTAATCATTCTTAATGGTTTTCTAAGTCCACTATAACCAGTCACTCATATCTGTCCTACAAGCTTGACCCAATGAATCCCTAAGAAAATATACTAATCACAATCACACATAATAACATATTACAGTTACACTACATAATCTGTTAACAAGGTTTGGCTATTTCAGTCATCAATAATAGAAGGTAACAAGGGCCTAAGACTGGGTCGTGCAATCCATATCAATATTCAAACAAGGTAAGGGTCAAGCAAGACAGGAAAGATTGTTGAAATATTTCTAAAAATAGTACGAGGCCGACGAGATGCATAGGACGTAGTCGAAGTAAAACTCAAGAACCATATACCTCCGAAATTATGTCACATGAAGTTATTATCGCGCTAGTGTGCATCTGGCTGCGATTAACTTCCTTATTCCATAATGCGATGGATGGCTACAGTGCACAGCTGCCACGCCAGATAATATAAGTTCCTGAACTTAACTTGGCCAAATCCGTGAAATATTTTCAAATAATTTTTTTTGCAAAAAAAAATAAGGAGAAGATGTTAGTCAAAATGCTTCGGGAGTGGTCCAAGTAGGATTCGAGAAACATATTTAACCATGATGCCGTCATCCGAAGTCATACCTCGCCAGTATTTCTCTGGATGCAAACTTCTGATTCCGTAATACAAGGATAAATTACTTTTCGAACTTTCCTTGAATCAATCCATGAGGCACTTTTAACTATTACTGGGAAGGACAAGAAGAATTACCCAATTGGTTAGCGAGGAAGAGTTTAGTCAAATCATAGGAAGATGGAACACAAACAATCATGTTGAGAAAATCCTAATTGTGGCTGTAGATAAATAGAGTTAACCAAGACGGAGAAGAATAATGATAAGAATTTGTTCTTGCTCATCCGGTCATAACAAAGTGATCCGATTTAAAATATAATCTGATAACCATATACGTCTTCCTGAAATTATGTTGCCAGAATTTTCGCCACACCAGTAAGCATAGCTGCAATAAACGACGGAGTCCATAACTTGGGTATACACCCTATAATTATGTCATCTATCCTTACCACGCCAACTGGTATGGCTGTAAGAAAATCTAAATTTCATAACTAGGATAGTATATCCAACATCAGGCTCCACGTCCTTATCGTGCTAGCTAGTATGATTGCGATAAATTCTAAACTCCATAAATAAAGTAGACGTTTACCGTTCTTATCAAATAAGTTTATCAGAATATCTTAACTCAATTCATAAAAGTTGATCTTAGATACAAAGTCAAAGTCAACAACGAACGAACATCAAGATTCAAAATTCTACGACGAATCAAGGATAAGTAAATAAAAACTAGCGAAAACAGATTCCGATGCAGGGTTTAGAAGAAAATTCTCAGGAGATGTCCAAAGGTACTATCTAGGTCAAGATAAAAGAAAATTATTGGAAATATAATCTAAAACAATCTCAACCTGATATGAAACCGGCAAATCATATTCCTGTCTCAACCTAGAAGATATATAAGTTCAACTTATACCTTCCCTCTGGGGTCCACAAACTCATTCCAATAAAGAATAAAGTTGATAACGGACTGATGTTTCAGAAATCAGGATGGACAGGAACAAATGGGAAAAGTTTCAAAAAGTTTGAAATAAGATTTCCAGGGGTCATCCCTGGAATCTATCCAGAGTTCCTAATATGTGACTGAGTACCAAAATCCTAAAATATTCCATGACTCAACCTTAATCCTAGGGCAGGCTCACAGTAGTACAGATAAGCTGAAGTACAACCACGACTTCGCATTAATAGCAATGACTGACATGCATGGGCCACCACTAAAAATGTGTAACGACCCGCACCCGGATATACGTGTACGAATACATGGGCCACGCCCTGCCTACGCCGTAGTATCGACGGTAGAGCGCTGTCAAGTATACTATACAAACTACAACATCTAAAGATCCATAACTAGAAATGTACTCATGTCACATCACGAAAACTAAGGAAGATAAGTCAAGAAATAATAACAATATCACTTAGAACAACTAGAATTTACAATGATCATAAGACAGGAAAATAAAGAAGGAACAACAAGACTAACTAAGGATAACTACCAGGCAACTCACATAGAAGAATCACTACCAAAATTTATCGATTTAGCGACGGCCATATCCGTCGCCAATCCGACGGTAATTATAATTAGCGACCGATAACCGACGGATTTTGGCCAAAAAAATCTGTCGGCAATCAGCTCGTCGCTAATAACGGTCTGTCGCTACGTAGTCGTGAAGCGACGGAATAGCGACGATATTTCGACTTCACAATACGAAACTTTAGCGACGCATTTCCGACGGACTCTCGTCCATTTCAAATTTTAAGTACTGAACTGTGTAGACAATAGCGACGTAAAATTCCGTCGGTAACCCGTCGTAATAGCGTATCACAGCGTATCGTTCCGTCGCTAAGCCGTCGACGCCTTCGATAATAAAGGACGGATTAGCGACGGTTTTTTGACGGAAAATCCGTCGATCAGCTTCTGGAAATTCATGTCATTTCCAGCAACATGGCGCCGGATAAGTCGTCGCTATTCCGTCGATATATATCGACGGAATACGGACGGATTAACCGTCGATCTTGTTCTGGAAATTCTTGGCATTTCCAGAACAAGGGCGACGGATAGGTCTTCGCTATTCCGTCGAACAATGTACCATACCGACGGATAATTCGTCGACCATCCGTCGCTACCTGGAAACATTTTCAAATCTCCAGTTAGCGACGGAATAGCCGTCGAAAAGTAGTCGAAAACTGGTAGTAACCGTCGCAAAACGGTCACAAGTCCGTCGCTAACTGAGAATATTTTGAAAAAAAATTACAGCGCTTTCCCTTTTCGCAAAAATTTGCATAAACCAAACCAATATATAATGCACACCAATTATCCAACAATCACATAGACCAAATATATTATGCACACCAATTATCCAAGAATCACATAGGCCAAATATGTACATATGAATTTAATGCACACAAATTATCCAGGAATCATATAGACCAAACCAAATTAATATAAAATAGACATCAATTATCCGGAAGAGTAACCTAATATCCATCGTTATAATCCGATCATAGCACAAATATTCTAAAATTTTCACAAATATTCCAAAACACATAGGAAAGAGTTGGCCAGTTACAGTAACCTGATATCCATCGTTATAATCCGATTATAGCACAAATATTCCAAAATTTTCACAAATATTCCAAAACACATAGGAAAGAGTTGGCTAGTTACAGTAACCTAATATCTATCGTTATAATCCGATCATAGCACAAATATTCCAAATATTTTACAAATATTCCAAAACACATAGGAAAATCGACTTTGGCCTCAACAAAGACCACAAGTCAGACGATGAATCCTCACAGCCAGGGATGATAGTTGTGTTGAGGCATGTACCATTCTATCAGCCACTTTGCATACGAAGGCTCAATCTAGTTGAGGTCTTCTGTAGGGACAGGAGGGTCGGTCCCGATGCGACTACTCTCTGACAGTGACTCCTCCTTAGCTTCAAGCTTGGGAGAAATCTCTTCCCTGATGGTCATCGGTTCTTCCTTGACCTCGACCTTTGGTAACACCTTCTCCTTAACAGTCTCCGGCTCTTGTTTGACGACGGAGACTTCCTCCGTGTCGACCTCCAAGGATTTATTGCCTCGACCCCTTCCTCGACTAGCAGCACCACCTCAACGAGTCCTAGGAGCCATCTTTCTGACAACAGAAATTTTCATATAGGGTAAAGAAATTTACTCAAGTTATAAAAGTTGTGACGTTGGTTTTTTACATTCATCATCATTAGAGGGAGCAGCACTGGAAAAGTTGTGACGTTGGTAGCATGAGAGAGTAAAAATTTGTATCACAAGACTAACAGAATTACTATGTAATCATGTACTCACCAATAACCGGATGTAACTGGAGTCGTTGGGCCTATCGTGCAGTAATTTGTGGATCCGCTGGTATAGGCCAGATGTACTTAGTATCTAGTGTATCAGATTAGTATCGGTCTATCAGTTTGGTATAGGACGTATCATATTGGTATTGGCCTTAACAAATTGGTATCGTCCTATATCCGATATGTACATGTATCGGCCGAATAGCTAGGATTCATATTGGCCTTATCGATTTGGTATCGGTCATATCCGATAGGTATCGGTCGTGTTGGATTAGTATAGACTATTTTGGATTAGTATCGTGGAAGGTTTAGTAACAACTGTACTTGGATTTCTCTCTTCTCGAGCTAGAATACCATTGCAAGAGAATCACCAGATCGTGATTAGCCAGTTATAATAACATCATACTTCCTTTTTCATCAGGAAAAGCGAGATTGAAAAGGAAGTATATATGTTCTGTAACTGGCCATCTACGTTCTCGTGACTCTCTTGCAATGGTAATCTAGCTCTAGAAGAGAGAAATCCAAGTACAGTTGTTACTAAACCTTCCACGATACTAATCCGAAATGGTATATAATAATCCAACACGATCGATACCTATCGAATATGACCGATACCAAATTGATAAGGCCAATATGAACCCTAGCTATACGGCTGATACATATCGGATAGGACGATACCAATTCGCTAAGACCAATACCAACCGATACGGCCCATACCAAAATGATAGATCGATACTAATCCGATACGGTCAATACTTATAAGTACCTACGGTCCAGGAGGTTGATCCGCTAGTACATCCATGTACGATCAACGAAGTAACGATCCATTTCAATTTGGATGTGAAAATCTGTATCGTAAGACAAACTAAACATAATCAGTTCTATTTCACATGCTTAATTGTCAAGTATGGGAACGAATGGCTCAGAACACAACCCAAAATTCATTCTAGCATACATTAGTATGAATCATCTATGTTCTGTACATATAGTGTAGTATATGTTCTTATCGTATCTAGTATCTGAAGGATGTAACAAATCAAGATGAACTCACATAATGTTTACAGTCTTGGTCTCAACTGTCTTCGATTCTATGATCCCATGTCTTAGGTTAAATAAATCACTAACCTATCACGGTGAGTCTTGGTATAGCACTCAAATATGGGGCACCTGTAAATTCGTCGAGGTTTTAAATCATCGATATTGAGTTTTAAACCCTCACGTAGCCTTTCTGCTTCACTTCTAGGGTCGAGCAGCATCTTCTTGCAAGTTTCAGTCTCCAGATACTTAGTGTCAAGATTCTGGACGCTTTCGTAGAGCATGTCAACGCATCCTAGCGTCAATTTTTTGTCGAGGAAATTGACGCTAGGATGCATTGACATGCTCTACGAAAGCATCCAGAATCTTGACACTAAGTATCTGGAGACCAAAACTTGCAAGAAGATGCTGCTCGACCCTAGAAGTGAAGCAGAAAGGATACGTGAGGGTTTAAAACTCAATGTCGATGATTTAAAACCTCGGCGAATTTACAGGTGCCCCACATTTGAGTGGTACACCAAGACTCACCGTGATGAGGTTAGTGATTTACTTAACCTAATGTAGTAATCTTGTAATTTAAAGTTGGAAGAACATGCAAGTAGCCTTATAGTTTCTGCCTCGCCAGTCGAATGGCTTAATTGCCAAGTATCGGAACGAATGGCTCAGAACACAACCCGAGATTTATTCTAGCATACATTAGTGAGTTCATCTTGATTCTGTTACGTCCTTCAGATACTAGATACGATAAGAACATAGATGATTCACACTAATGTATGCTAGAATGAATCTTGGCTTGTGTTCTGAGCCATCCGTTCTGATCAAGCATCTTCCTTCTCCTCTCCTCCACCATGGCTCTGAACAAATTTGCTCCTCCCTCTACTTTCCTTCTTTTTATTTGACTCTCTCAGCCACATATGACATCCAGCTCAAGTGTAGAGTCGGAGGAGAAGAAGTGGGCATAAAGAGGAGGGAGAAGCAGCACAGTCGGCGACATGACCCGGAGAAAGTACAGAGGTTTTCTTCAACAGACGTAGGAGAACTATAAGGATATATCTTTTCACAACATATCACCTTGTCAAAGACCCTTAATGTGACAACCATGTTACTGCGGTGTCGGAAGACTAACATGTCATAATTTTCTAAGCCGTGTGTTTTGACATAATCCTCCAAACTCTTTCCTGCTATGTAATAATACAAGATTACTACATAGGAGGAAAGAGTTGGGAAGATTATGTCAAAACACACGGCTTAAAAACTTATGACATGTTAGTCTTCCGACACCGCGGTAACATGATATTCACATGAAGGGTCTTTGACAAGATGACATGTTGTAAAAAGATATATCCTTATAGTTCTCCTACGGCTGTTGAAGAAAACCTCTGTACTTTCTCTGGGTCATGCCACCGGCTGTGCTGCTTCCCCCTCCTCTTCCTGTCCACTTCTTCTCCCCCGACTCTACACTTGAGCTGGATGTCATATGTGGCTGAGAGAGTCAAATAAAAAGAAGAGAAGTAGAGGAAGGAGCAGATTTGTTCAGAGCTATGGTGGAGGAGAGGAGAAGGAAGATGCTTGATCAGAACGGATGGCTCAGAACACAAGCTAAGATTCATTCTAGCATACATTAGTGTGAATCATCTATGTTCTGTACATATGGTGTAGTATATGTTCTTATCGTATCTAGTATCTGAAGAACGTAGCAGAATCAAGATGAACTCACTAATGTAATACTAAGACATCATCTACTACTATATAAGATATAGTGATAGGTTGTCGTATCATCATTGTCGAGGGATGAGGATCGGAGGACAGTCAACTTTATCTAAGGCTACTTGCATAGTTTCTGCCTTGCCAGTCGAATGGCTGCAGGGACTATGTCCTGATCACCATGTCGTACCGTAGACTAATACAAATGGAGCTGGAAATATCCGTCGCTAACCGGTCACTAGTCCGTCGGTAACTGAGAATTTTTTTGAAAAAAAATTGCAGCACTTTCTCTGTTCACAAAAAAATGCATAAACCAAACCAATATATAATGCACACCAATTATCCAACAATCACATAGACCAAATATGCACATACGAATTTAATGCACACCAATTATCCAAGAATCATATAGACCAAACCAAATTAATATAAAATAGACATCAATTATCCTGAAGAGTAACCTATATCCGTCGTTATAATTCGATTTATCTTTTTCCTTCTTTATCTACGGATACATAGTTTCTGCCTCGCCAGTCGAATGGCTGCAGGGACTATGTCCTGATCACCATGTCGTACCGTAGATTAATGCAAATAGAGGTGGAGCCAAAATACAGAATCAAATCCCTGGGACGGATGGCTCAGAACACAACCCAACCGGAGAGAATCCTCTGAGAGATCCATCTGAGCAGGACCTATACTCTGAGAGATCACCTTTACAAGAATGATATCAGTAGTGGGATTGAGTGCTGGAGAGGATATTATCAGAGTATACGTCCTACTCAGATGGGTCTCTCACCGTTACTATTTTTTTCTGACAGCATGGTGGATGTGCTCCGTCAACAGATTCTTGCTCCGAGCCAAAACTTTGCCCAGGAGCTCAAGTGGACATTCTTCGTGTAGAGCTCGAGTGAGAGGTTCCTGACAGCATGGTGGTCTCTTTTGTTAAAGTATCCGTGCTCGTCCGACAACCAATGTGGGATGAGCACGGATACTTTGACAAAGGAGACCACCATGCTGTCACTCGAGTCCTACACGAAGGATGTCCACTTGAGCTCCGGGGCAAAGTTTTGGCTCGAAGCAAGAATCTGTTGACGGAGCACATCCACCTTGCTGTCAGAAAAAAAATAGTAACGGTGAGAGACCCATCTGAGTAGGACGTATACTCTGATAATATCCCCTCCAGCACTCAATCCCACTACTGATATCATTCTTGTAAAGGTGATCTCTCAGAGTATACGTCCTACACAGATGGATCTCTAAGAGTATCCTCTAGTGATAGGTTGTCGTATCATCACTGTCGAGGGATGAGGGTCGGAGGACAGTCAACTTTATCTACGGATACATAGTTTCTGTCTCGCCAGTCGAATGGCTGCAGGGACTATGTCCTGATCACCATGTCGTAGTCCAATACAATCCAAAGATTAACACAGTTCTAGTTCATATATGTAGTCCAATACAAATAATCAAATACAAAAACAACTCAATACAAATAGTCCAATACAAATAAGTACTAATAGCTAATGAGAACCACGCTGCTCACGCAAACGCTCAGTGATACGATCACGCAACCACCTCAAAAAAGCGAGATTTTTGGCGTGAGGAGAGATGTCGTCCCTTGCAAGGAATGCTTGAAGAGAACTCCCGGTCTCACTAGCCACCGGTGCTGGATGAATAGAACTCCCAGTCTCACTAGCAACCGGTGCCACTTCCTCCTTAACTGTAGGAGGAGCCACCTCAGCATTCACTGTTTTCCTCAAACGACGTGCCGCTCCTCGGGTCATGGGTGCCATCTGGTAAGATCGATAGTCACAAATAATATAATTGTAACATAAGCAAGCTAACTAAAGGAACCATCATATAATTTGAGTATATTTTCGAAAGCCGATAAAGTATAACAAATTCGATTTTTTGCCAAGTGTGAGAACGGATGGCTCAGAACACAACCCAAGATTTATTCAAGCATACATTAGTGTGAATCATCTATATTCTGTACATATGGTGTAGTATATGTTCTTATCGTATCTAGTATCTGAAGAATGTAACAGAATCAAGATGAACTCACATAATGTAATACTAAGACATCATCTACTACTATATAAGATATAGTGATAGGTTGTCGTATCATCATTACCGAAGGATGAAGGTCGGAAGACAGTCAACTTTATCTACGGCTACATAGTTTCTGCCTCGCCAGTCGAATGGCTGCAGGGACTATGTCCTGATCACCATGTTGTACCGTAGATTAATGCAAATTAAGCTGGAACTGGAGCCAAAATACAGTACTACTTCACCATGTCGTACCATTAATTACTCTCTCTCTCTCTCTTTCCTCCCCCCTCCGGCGCTCTCACTCTCTCCGGCGCTCTCACACTACTAATTCCTATGTGTTTTAAGTGTAAGAACGGATGGCTCAGAACACAACCCAAAATTTATTCTAGCATACATTAGTGTGAATCATCTATATTCTGTATACATATCGTGTAGTATATGTTCTTATCGTATCTAGTATCTGAAGGATATAACAGAATCAAGATGAACTCACTTAATGTAATACTAAGACAGCATCTACTACTATATAAGATATAGTGATAGGTTGTCGTATCATCATTGCCGAGGGATGAGGGTCAGAAGACAGTCAACTTTATCTACGGTTACATAGTTTCTGCCTCGCCAGTCGAATGGCTGCAGGGACTATGTCCTGATCACCATGTCGTACCGTAGATTAATGCAAATGGGGCTGGAAATATCCGTCGCTAACCGGTAACTAGTCCGTCGCTAACTGAGATTGTCACATACACATATGTATATTACAGCTAGATGTATAGATATATACATCTATACAGAAGCACACAACTGATAGAACTCGTACTGTCCTAGAGACAGTGAACATATATATACACCATGAATCCAAACCCCATATTCATATTTACTAATCCAAACACCACCAAACTAATGGAACACCGAATATGGATAACACATTATTTAGCCAATATATAAACTCAGATGAATTTGAGAAGCAAAGCCACCCGCCGCCCCCGACCAAAGCCCGCCGCCCCAAGCCCGTCGTCCAGTCCAGTAGTTCGGTTGCATATATATATGAAGAGTGCTTATGGCTGTACGTCGGTTGCAAATAGTCCCGACGCCCCCGCCCCAAGCCAGCCGCCCAGCCCCCGACGCCGCCGCTCCAAGCCCACCGCCCAGCCCCCGACCCAAGCCAGTCGTCCAGCCGCCGACGCCCCATGCCCACCGCCCAGCCCCCGACCCAAGCCAGCCGTCCAGCCCTCGACGCCCCAAGCCCACCGCCCAGCTCCCAACCCAAGCCCGCCTCCCAGACCCCGACGCCCCCGCCTGAAGCCCACCGCCCAGACCCCGCCTCAAGCCAGCCGCACAGCCCCCGACGCCCCAACCCCAAGCTCGCCTCCCATACCCCGACGCCTCCGCCCCAAGCCTACCACCCAGACCCCGCCCCAAGCCAGCCGCTCAGCCCCCGACGCCGTCGCCCCAAGCCCACCGCCCAGCCCCTGATCCAAGCCAGCCGCCCAGCCACCGACGCCCCAGCCTCAAGCCCGCCTCCCAGACCCCGACGCCTCCGTCCCAAGCCCACCGCCCAGCCCCCGACCCAAACCAGCCGCCCAGCCCCCGACGCCCCCGTCCTAAGCCAGCCGCCCAGCCTCCGACGCCACTGCCCCAAGCCCACCGTCCAGCCCCCGACCCAAGCCAGCCGCCCAGCACCCGACGCCACAACCCCAAGCCCGCCTCCCAGACCCCGAAAGAGAGAGAGAGATCGAGAGAGAGAGGGGGGGTTACCTTCGGGAGAGAGAGAGGAGAGGACGTCGATGCCGACGACGACACCGACGCCGATCACCGAAGCCGACACCGGCGAGAGAGAGAGAGAGAGAGAGAGAGAGAGGAGAGAGAGTGAATTTGGGGAGGAATGCGAAAAGTTCCCTCCGCCGTTCCATTTAAAGTCTGGTACGCATATATAGCGACTGAATAGCGACGGAAGAAAACTTGTCACCACGTAGTCGCCATGTTTGATACATGCCGACTGAATATCCGTCGCTACGGAGTCGAAGATATGTCCCGCCAATTCTTTACACAATTCCCGCAAAATAATCGACTACGTAGCGACGACTGGGGATCCTTCGCTATAATTTTGGCAGTCTAGCGACGGACGTGCGACCTTTCCTCCCCCTAAAATTAAAATAAAAAATGGCAAAGGCGTGTAGTCGGTACTCAGTCGCTGAGCGGCCACGAAGCCGTTGCTAACACCGACGAAAAATTACCGTCGCTAATTGAGTGTATTTTGGTAGTGAATAGTGAGATCCACCTCAGCTAGCAACATCATAAAGTCCAATACTGAGGGTACAACTACTCCTAAAATTTTTTCAACATATCCAGTCAGGATGGAACGAGCACAAATCTCAAATAACAGTTCTAATTAGACGATATTGAAAATATAGTAGTAAATAGAGAGAATATACAAGAAATTATGAAATATACATGTGAGTATCATGGTAAGGTAAGCTGTATATCTAGAGCTAGAACAAGGCAAGTAAAACTGATCATGGCATGTACAAGAATCAAGAAACATCTATCTAAGTGTGTGAGTACTAGCTACAACATGTGGCCGCTTGGGTCTGCACAAGGTCATGATCTAGCCAATCATACGTTAGGTGTAGGATTGGCATTCACAAGGTTCACAAGATATACAAGGCGGATATTGACCATACATCTACACTAATACTCCCCGTCCCCGACTAGTATAGTGGATCCAACCATGACATATCATGACATGCAATTCTCCAAGAGGGTAGCTAGCCTTCGCAGGAATCGTGTCTATACGATGCACAAGGAACAAGAAAGACTTGCACAAGATATACTAAGGGAAGCGAGGAATAACATATCATGACGGGATCCAGAGAAATACTAATCCGTGTGAATAATGTGTCAAGAGAATAAGGATAATCTACACTAAATACAAGAAACATAGACGATATCATAAAACAGAAATATTATCAGAGAATGTACTCGCCTGAGTTCTGGTGGAATATGTCAACTGAGTCCAAGAACAGTGCCTCGAGGACCTATAGGTGGAATACTGTATCAATATAAGGGTTTAGAAGTAAATCAAGTCATACTAAGTAAAACTAGGTCAATCTAAGTCAATGGTTGACTTACAGTTGACGTTTGGTCAACTGGTCAACTCCGGTCAACCCTAGGTCAACTCTAGGTCAAACTTGACTAACGTTGACTAATAGTTGACTTTGGGTCAATTGGTCAACTCTGGTCCAGTTCTAATCAATTTTAGGCTACGGTTGACTACCGGTTGACTTTTGGTCAAAACAGTCAACTGTGGTCAACCAAGATCAAAACTAGTCTAACCTAGGTCAAATGTTGACTCTACTTCAACGTTCATTCAAAGTAGTCAACCAAGGTCAACAGGGTCAAAGCTAGTCTCTATAAGCATCTACAGGGTCAACATATCAATTTCAGTGATTGTGAAATCACTGGAATCGACGGATCTCAAAATACAAACAAAAGAGAAAGATTATAAATATAGGATAAAAACCTACAGATGTTGTCGGATGGTGAAACAACCATTACCAACGTGTCCAGAATGGTCAAATTAGCTGGGATAGCCTATCCATAAGTCCAATTTGGATACAGGAACAAAAAGGTAATTTTGGGTCAAAACGGTATCCGTGTCGGACCTACTTGTACCGAAAAACATGCCAAAATAAAAGACACTAAACCTAACAAATTATATGTTCACGAATCCAGAATGACGATATGAACCCAACGGTATATCCAGAATTAGATTCCGTTGACCCGATCTCAAATTGGTCCGTTGACCAGGACATTAAAATTTTGATTTGTACAGAAATGCGTGTCAGAACCAATATCCTCAAAACTCAGCAAATTATATGTCAACGAGTCCAGAATGATGATACGAACTCAACGGTATGTCCAGAATTGGATTTCGATGAGCTGATCTCAAAATGATCCGTTGATCCGGATATTGGTATTCGACTTGCACCGAAATACGTGTCGGAACCAATGCCCACTAAAACCTAGTAAATTATATGTCAACGTGTCCAGAACGATGATACGAACTCAACGGTATATCCGAAATTGGATTTCGATGAGCCGGCGTCAAAAAGTTCCTTTGATCCGGACTGTGGGGCCCGCTTTGCACCAAAATACGTGCCAGGGCCCACATCCTACAAATCTAACAAACTTTATATAAAAATGTGCCAGAACAACGCATGAGTCTACTGGTGGTGTCAGAAATTGAATCCGGAGTCCCGGGTTCAAAAATAGAATTTTACAAGTTAGAAATTTACGAATTTGGACGGCCAACTTTGGCGCCGAATTCAACCAATCAAACATGCTCATAATGAAACAAAACTTAAGGGGTAGGAAGAGGGTTATACCAGCTTCGCATAGGAACTGGTAGCACGCCAGATGGAGCTGTGATGGAGGAGATACGAACCGACGAAGTTGGCTCTGTGAAACTGTCCAAAAATTACACAATTTAAACGGTCAACTTGGTGGTCGGTTTTGACGTATCAAACGACGAAATTAACGGATAAAATTTGATAGACCTGAAGGGGTATATACCGAGATTGAGATGGACCTAAGAAATTGCTGATCCAACGGTCAGATTGCTCAGAATATTTGTACGAATTTGCTGTCTCGAAGCATGAATTTTGAGACTTTCCCGCGCACGCGTCGACGAAACTCCGTACAAAATGCATGAATCGGGCGTTTCTCGTACCGGGGATGCGGGGAATCGCCACGAAGGCCTGCCCGGAGGTGTGCCCGGCCCGCGCGCGGACGGGGGCTCGTAGAAGACGACGACGGCCGCGGCGGCGCCTGAACCGTGCGGTTGCCGCGCCTGCCATTGCATACTGCTGCTGCGCTGCTGTTGGCTATGGTTGTCGGCCAGCTAGGTACACGGCAGTATGGTGTACGGCGGCGGGTCGAGGGTGGTGGTCACGGTGGTGTTGGTAGTGGTGGTGGCAGTTGAAGGTGGGGGAGCTCGGTGATGGTGGTGGTTCAAAGTGAAGAAGGATGAGGGAGTTATGGAGTTCGGAAGGAGGAGACTGAGATTAGTTGCTCGGGGAGGAGCCGAGGTGAAGTCGGGAGGTTGGGGTAGTCGGCCAAAAATAAAGGCTGGTGGTGGTGGTTGAAGGGCTCGGTTTGGTTTGAGCTGTTGTTGCTAAAAGAAGGAGAGGGAGAGAATAAGTGTGTTGTGTGTGAGTATACATAATATATAGAAAGTGAAAGAGAGAGAGAGAATAGAGATATTTAGAGAGAGGGAAAGAGAGAGAGTGTGGGTTGGTACTGTCGGCTGTAGAGGGGGTGGGTTGTGTGCTGGTATGGGAGAGGGGGTGAGGGTGTTGGAGTGATTTAAGGATGAGAGAGAAAAAGATATTTATGTAGATATATATATATATATGTATATATAAATTTAGAAAGAGATAAATGAGATATTTATGTAAAGTAGGGAGAGGAAAAGAGATATTTAAAATAGAAAAAGAGAAATTATATGGGGGTGGTTGGGTAGTCATGACAGGGGTCACACCAATTTGGGTTGGGTGTTGGGTCAAGTTTGGACAGGCTCGGGGCCAAGATTTAATTAAAATAATAAATTAAAATTAAATTAAATCATGGATGAGATAGAAGCACAAGGGAGATCCAATCGGTGGCACGCAAGTGGCACGTGCACAGTAGACTCAAAACAGGCCAGGGCCATATATTGGGTCGACTGGATTGGACCGTTGTCAGGCCCAAAAATTAAGTTAGAAGTCATGTCACAAATTACGGTAGATAATTAAATGGTCTAAATTGACCCGAAAGTTGTACAAAAAAAATGAAGTACAAGATGGTGTGTCTGAGTGGGACACGAAGGTCATGGGTGAAGAGTGTCTCGAGTTGATCATGCATGAGAAGTTGATTTCAAGAAAATAACTGGTCTGGTGCTCCTAGATAAAAAGTCATGGTAACGTGCTTATGAGGATCAAGAAAAAGAGTGGAAAATCAATTAATAATTAAATGGTCTAAATTGATCCAAAAGTTACACGATACAAAAAAAGCACAAGGAAACGAGTTCGAGTGGGACACGATATATCAACATGAAGATAATCTCGTCTACTACAAACTTCAAGAAGAAAGTTTCCAGAGACTGGCATCCCTAATGCTCTCCAAGTCACGGTAAAGAGCATTTAATGATCAAAATTAATTTAAATCAAAATAAATTATCGATAACAATTCATTTAGAAAAATCAAAAAATAAATCCAGAAAATTCAGTGGCTTACATAACATACTTGATAAAGACAGTGAGAAAGGTAAATGTCTACTTTAATTATGGAGTTAGGATTTATCGCAGTCATACTGGCTAGCATGACAAGGACGTAGAGCCTGATTTAGATATACTCATCCTAGTTATGGAATCTAGATTTTCTTGCAGCGATACCGGTTGGCGTTGTAAGAATTCTAAGTAGCATGACTATAGGGTGTATACCTTTGTTATGGACTCTATTGTTTATTGCAGCTATGCATACTGGCGTAACGAAATTCTAACAACATGATTTCAGGAAGACGTGTATGGTTATCAAATTATATCTCAAAATTTATTCATTCCTTTGAACATATGAACAAGAACAGGTTTTATCATTATTATTTTCTTGCCATTATTTCTTGTATTCCTATTTTTCCTTATCTTAGTTAACTCTATCCCAATTACATCAATCACATATCTCGTATCTAATTCTGTCATCTAGACTTTGAAACCTTTGAATCTCCATACCTTTTTTACCTTGGAAAGGTCGAAGAAGTGACGTAAATCATCTAGCTCGAAAAGGATGTAATTTGTTATCTCATGTTAATTTAGGTAGGGATATAAAATGCTGGTCTTTGATATAGAATTTTGAGATAGAGATGTAGTAAAAAGTGAGAATGAAATCAAGAGATTTATATTATCAATCTAGGAATGATCACACACAGAGAAATATTTGGATGTAGATAATAGATGTATTTCTTAGATGACAAGGATATTCGAGGTCGACATAGTTGAGGACTTGATAAATTTTGGTTATTGATTCTTGAGACATTTACCTTAAGGCTAGGATGTTAAATTTAGGGACTTAGTCATGGAGAAGGGATTTTAACTGTATTCTATGGCAATACGAGATTGAATAAGATACTGTAAGAAAATGGTTAAGAACAAAAAGAACACAAGGATTTTTGAGTTAAAGAAAATATAGAGATTTGTTGGAGAAAATTTTAAATTTTAAGGAGAATAATATTTGAGGGTGTACGTTGAAGGAAATATGAAGGTTGATTTTAATGAAAAATAAGTTTTGTAAGGCCTAGTAGTTTCAGATCGAATAACACGAGGGAGTAATTTGAACAAGTTCAAGGATTTCATAAAACTTGATCTAGAGATTTCGAATCCAATTTAGGACAAGGTGGAAGATTTGGATTTATGATGATTAAGTGGTTAGTGTTCATTCATAATAAGAAGAGTATGCTTCATGAGTAATGTCTTAGAATTTAGAAATTGAGCCTATGATGATCATGACAAGGTCCAATCTTCATAATAAAAGGGTATAAATTCTTGGTGGTAATCATATAAAGGTTGATTTTCATATTTGGACTTATGAGATAAAGATATGATTGGCAAATGATAATTAGATAAGCTTGATGGTATCAAAGAGAGATGATTAACTTGACTTTTCTATGAAACCTTGTCTTTTGTTTTCCCTATCAAGAGGAGAAAATTGACTTATTCCATATCATTGAATTATCCTTAAAATTTTCAATATCATTGAACCATAACTCCCTTGATCACGACCAATCGACTTTGGTCACATTTTCTTATCATATTAATATCCTGGGTCGTAATCAATTGAATTAAATTTAATTGTGACCTAGATCTCCATCATTGGATGCTCGTGCTCAGACTTCGATGACCTTGTTCCCCATCTTGTCCAAATTTTGATTTACCCAGAGATTGATCAACTTAGATCGTGCCGATACTAAATTTTCTTTTATATATATCGTATTGGATTTCAATGTTCATGCTTTAAACTTTCGATTTTGATCATCTTTAAAATAATAACCCTATATAGTTAATTCTTAGTTATTTTTTTATAAACACCAGTTTTTATATAGGATGATAGACTGCCTTACAGCCCGATGATTTATTATTTTTCCTATCTTTTCCAGAATAGCACCCATGACCAAAGTCTATCCTAGTACATAGCTGCAGTTTCGGATGAGACCGAGATTGTACTTTCCCCTTCTATTGCTCAGGAGGTGTTAGCAGCCTCACCGGAGAGTTTTCCTCCATCTTCTATCCTTCAGGAGAGGGCTGCAGTTCAGTCGGAGACTGAGGGCCTCCCTTTGCCTCCTGGAGTGGTACCCCATGCCATTTTTGATGGGGCCCATATTTACAGACTTCTTCAGGATGTGTGGGAGGTACAGAGACTTCAGGCTGAGCTTATGAGAGAGCAGAGTCTCAGTATCCAACTGTTGTGGAATTATACGTATTCGAGGGTAGAGCCTAGTCCCAAGAGGGCGAGGAGTAGTATATACCCAAAGCCTCAGGAGTACCCCGGCTTCCAGCCTAGACCAGCCTATCCAGTTCAGATTCCTGTCCAGCAGAGGCCAATTGAGCGAGAGCCTACCTGTGCCTTCTGTAAGAAGCCTGGGCACGTATGGAAAGACTGTAGGAAGAGACTCAGATTATGCCTATTTTGTGGGTCAGCTGCACACAAGATACGAGACTGTCCTACTATACCTGCCCCCAGTCTAGGCCTACCTTCAGGAGAGAGTTCCAGCTACCAGACCTAGTAGAGGTAAGTTCTTGACCTATACCTTATCCCGTCTTGATGATTACAGTACCCTACCATATTGTTTGTATGTTTTGATACCTTAGGACTACTTTTGATCTAGTATAACTAATGGCTAGATGATGAGACCCCAGACTGATATTACCTACCATAACCCTGTATGATATCTTTCCAACTGCATGATTTAGATAAGTTTTCTTAAGACCATGATTGTTGGGGGTGTAACCTAGAAGGACTAGGATCATCTTAATTTCGAGGACGAAATTATTTTAAGGAGGGTAGACTTGTAACCACCACTTTTCTGAAATGAGGATAATTTTTGTACTTTTATAATTTTTATCATTTAATAATAATATTTAAATCATATTATAATTTTTGGTGATTTTTTATTTATTTTATACTATTTAGATGGGTGAATTGTGATTTTGGTTGTTGCTAGCTTAACCCTAGAGACTGCTTGAACTAGAGACTAACCATGACCAAGGAGACTTGACCATGTGACCAGATTGGCTAATTACCTATTTTTAGGCTAAGGATATTTTAGTCATTGTGCATTATTTGATTTTTAATGACAGTTGTGTGTTTTGATTGGTGCATTGATAGGACCTAGATGGTATAACCTTAGTCAACCATGTTAGAAGCCTAGTAATGCGATTTAGGTTCATTATTGACTTTTTAGAATTAATTTTGAATTTTTACCTATTTTTCTAGAATTGTTTAGTAATTTTTAAGCTATTTTCTTAGAAGCCATTTTAGCCTTTTTGGCACGGACCTTTTAGCAACTCATGGAGTGCTTGGCCCATGTGTAAACCCTAACCTAACACCCCCTACCCCTGGCCGGCCATAGCAGCCCCCTCCCTTTGTGAAAAAAAATTCCATACCCTCCAAGATCAACCCTAATTTTCTTTCCCCCAAAAATCCTAAATTTCTCATCCGGAGTCCGTTTCCCCTCAAACGAATTCCGTTGCACTCGTTGGGAAGAGGAGTATTTGCTGGAGTACTGCTAGCAAGGAGGAGGAGGCATTTTCTCAGGAGAATTCGGCCGACAAAGTGCTCAAAAAATTCCTTTTATTGAGATTCTGACTCTCAATAGGTAAATCCTAATCTACCTTTGTTTCTCCTGAATTTTCTTTATTATTACATCCATATAGGCACCCTTGATCTGTGTGTGAAGTTTTGTAGGATTTTGGTTTCGTTTAATAGCAGTATCGGACACGTATCGGTCTCACGTTGCACGTGTTCGACAAAATGCCAGTTATAATTGAAAAGTGTTAATTTTCGATTCTGTTTTCATGAAATCCTTGCTTATATGATTTGTAACAAATTTTGTGAAGATAGATCAGAAATCGACACGATTTTGGCATCCAAACGGACACAGACACGCGTGCACGAGATCCCGTGCACGGTCCCGTGCACGCCCTGCTGTTTGTGCATCATAACTCGACGCACAGGCCTCCGTCTCACATGAACTTTTACGAGCACGTTGTGGCAACCTCTTCCCACATACCCATAAAATTTCACGATGTTTCGTCGAGCGAGCGCGGAGTAATCGCGCGTGCACTAGTCGGCTGAACTGTGCACTCAGACTGAAATTAGCCGCTGACATGGCCTTCGTACGCAAACACGGCATGTCGAGGACCCATACTAGGAGTTGGAAAACGTAGCCCTATACCTAGACTACCCAGGGACTCGATCCCGAGTCGTGGCGTGGCCCGATGTGCGAGCCACGAGCGGCGATCCGCATGCACGAGCACGCACGCACGCGTG
>JANAVB010029620.1:14212058-14334558 GCA_029216955.1 Iris pallida
AGATTAGGATCGACCCAATGAGCTTAGTTTAGTCGAGTTGACCGACAAGTTGACAAAAGTCAACTTTGGGTCAAACTTGCTCCAAATCGACTCAAACGAACTCCGAATGACTTGTAAACTTGAGTATGACCTAAATATTAGTAAACAGACTAATTAATTTTTAGTTGACCAGGTTTGATCAGAGTTGACCAGGTTTGACCAGAGTTGACCAGGGTTGACTTTGACCTAGAAGGACTTAGAAGCATGTAGAATTGTATTATAGCCCTTTCTTATGAAATGTTAGACTATGTTGGGACTTGTGGTTACTTTAAATAGGTTTATCTCACTCCAGTTCAGTTACACATCCTCATCAGCAGCTTAGATTGTCAGGCGAGTACATTCTCTGACCGTTTCATTCTTGTTTGGACGTATTTACTTGTTATAGACTATTTTACTTGTTGCTGTCACGATATATCACGGATTAGTACTATATGGATCTCTTCATACGATGTTATCCCCTCAGATACATCGGGTATATTGTGCTCATGTACTTTATCATGTGCATCGTCTACTCATTGTATTCGTACTTATTCATGTATACTCATGTGACATTCATGTACACTCATGATCATGTGAGCCTTCATATGTAATCTAGTGTGCATGTGGACTAGCTATCCATGTGATGCACTACTTTCATGTGCAATAACATAACCTGGACAGATCTTTGTGTACTGATTGGGGCGGAGGAGAGTATTTTTTGGTTATGTGATCTACACCATTTCATGTATAACTCCAAACTAGATTTAAGTCATGTATAACCTAAGCCTGTTTACATAACCAAATATGTGCTCTGAATCACGTAGTTAGCTCAGTTTTCTTATCTATATCATGTATATCTACTTCCACTATATCATGCTCTTCTTTTTACAGTCTCTCTACTATTTCTTTATCAACAGTTCATGCATATTATTCTATAGCCTGTTTCATATTTCCTTTCATGTTATGAACTATACGAGAGATATGTATTCGTTCCTGTCCTGACTGGATCCGTTGAAATATTACAGATGATGAGGAATGCTGCGACACTTACTATGGAGCAGGCCTAGTTGACACAGGTGACTTGGACCCCCAGCAGGATACAGTAGTCGCTGAGGACTTGCCATGAGTTAGATTAGACTTATATTATTATCTAGTTATGAGACTGTGTGATTGTATTAAGATTTATTATGGTGTGGTTTATACCGGAATTATTCTTCACATTGTGACTCTCTTTTGAGATTATCTTTCTTCTATTCCATCTTAGTTATTGTGATTGAGTTGTATCATATATATATCTTTCTCCAATTGGAGTATATTCTAGATTTTGTTAGATGTTGGACCTTGGACAGCGTTCTACCGTCGACACTGCGGCGTAGGTTGGACGTACCCATGTCTCGTGCCCTTACACCGGGTGCGGGTCGTGACAACTTGTGCGTTAGCTTTAGTGCCTTCCTCCATATCGGATGAGTATAATTATGGATCACTAGTACAAACTTTCTTAGGGATAATTGTAGAAAGTTACCTAGTATGTGTTCACTTCTCGATCTGAAGGAACTTATTACAAGGTAATAGACTTAGTATCAAGTAATGGTATACACTTAGATACAAATAATGGTATCCTCCCTATCGGGGTTACTGTTATTATTTGTATGACCAGAGCATGACCAACATATTAATTTTATTTGTCATAAAGTTATGTTGACATGATAGTAAAATTAATAGGTAGTACCTACTTGAACAAAGTTGAATTTGTATACGTCCACAATATCGTGGCATGCTAAATTCATGATGTTGAAGGTGTTGGTAAATTTCTATTTAATTAATTCAAAAAGTTTTTGCCCTACATAATTTTTATTTGTGTGATTTTTAAGATTTCAAAAATGGGATCTTTCAGTCCACTTATGGTGATTCTTAAAGATAATAAACTTATTGGACATAATTATATTGACTGGAAACGTAATCTAGATATAGTCTTGACTTCTGAGGAGTACAAATATGTACTTATTGAGGAATGCCCACCTAAGCCTGATGCTAACTCTGATGAAGAGGTCAAAGAGGCTTACAAGAAGTAGAAAAAGGCAGATGAGATGGCACGATATTATATTCTGGCATCTATGTCAAATGTACTGCAACATCAGCATCACGCCATGGCCATGGCTTATGACATGATGTATAACCTCAAGGACTCTTCGGACATCATAGTAGAGCAGCTAGGCAGTTTGCTATGAAGTATTTGATGAATACAAAAATGGCTGAGGGTACACCAGTTGTTTGCTATTTATTATCAAAGAACAGTATTATTTTATGGGAGGACTGAACTTTAATTCACAATACAAACTCGCTCGTACAAAGAGAGCCTAGGAACAAAACCTAGGAAAAGTAATCTAAGTACAATTATTTAGTTTTTGATTCTGGGGGTAACGGTAGAGGCTCGAGAAAGTGATATCAACTCTGCCTTACTCCTTGGACGATCGAACGCAACCTTGGCTCCGATGAAGAGATGCTCTGTATGTATAACTCTGTGTGTGCTTTTCTCTATATGTGTGCCAAGGAATAATCCCATGCTATTTATAGGACTTTGTGATGAGTGGGTTGTGCAGTAACTGCGCCTTGAAAAGTGGGAGGTTGGGGATTGGTTAAGATTAACCTTGATCTGTTTGTTGGAAATCAATCTGGGCTGTTTGTGTTGGTTGCAATAAATCTGCATTATTATGATTTGTTGGTTGCAATAAATCCAAGTTGATAAGTCTTAGTCAATCTTATACCACGTGTCCCAACCGCCATTATGCTGCGAGCCGCATGAACGGGACGTCCTGGAAGAGCCGCATGAGTGTGGTCTGGTAATTGAGCCGCATGAGTGTTGTCTGGTAATTGAGCCGTATGAGGGTGGCCTCACAACCGAGCCGCATGAAGATGGCCTCACAACTGAGCCGTATGAGGGTGGTCTCACAACTGAGCCGTATGAGAATGACCTCACAACCGAGCCGCATGAGGATGGCCTCACAACCGAGCCGCATGAGGACGACCTCACAACCGAGCCGCATGAGGATGGCCTTACAACCGAGCCGCATGAGGGTGGCCCCACAATTCGAACCGCATAAAGATGGCCCCCATACTGAATCGCATAAGGGTGGCCTAGGCGGTTCGCATAGAGAACTTCTTTGGACTTTGTGAACTGCGTCGGCTATCTCGGAGATTTTCTCGTCTTTTGATGAGCATGACGCGTCTCTTCATTATGTCAGAGCCGTCAGAACTGTCACTTTATGTCAGAATATTTAATGGCTAGCTGTAGGGAGTAATTATGGCTAGCTGTAATCGGCCTATTTTGAGCCGTATGAGGCCACGTGGCTCTTCCTGAGCCGCATAAAATTCCTGAGCCACATGCGACTCTCTGGAACTTTTCGAGCTGCATGAAACTCTTCAAGCTTTTGAGCCGCATGCTGAATCTGGGCCGCATATGAATTACTATTATTTTTCATACTTCTACAAGACCCCGTTCAAAGTTTTCAATATGTAAAAATTGAAATACTTTGAATAAGAAGCATGTCCACGTAATCTCTTCATGTCGTATTGACTTCTCTGACCGCATAAGATTTTCTAGCCTCATGGACTGACCTGGCCGTATAGAATTTTCTAGCCGCATGGATTGCTCTGGCCGCATAGACTGCTCTAGCCGCATAGACTGCTCCAACCGCATAGACGGCTCCGACCGCATAGACTTCTCTGGCCGTATACTGTCCTTCATGCCACGTAGGCGTCTCATTATTTGCTCTTGATTTGCTTTGATTTAAAGCCGTCTTTTGGGTAGGATCCCAAGAGTCGGCATTAAATATTTGGATTTGCTTTGATGATTCTGAGCATTCTTTTTTGCATGAGAGGGAATAAAATCCCAAGAGTCGGTTTTATCTTCTAGGCAGCACATAATCCGAAGCGCCTATCGGTCCATGCGCCCCCTGTCTGCCTATAAATATGAGTAATTTTTTAGAGAGAGACTCTTTACTCTCTTCTCTTGTTCAAACCTTTCTCGTCCTAGTTGTCGTCTTCTTCTCCTTCGATCATCGATGGCTCCCAAGACTTCCTTCAGTGCTGCGGCAAAGGGTAAAGGAGCGGCTTCCTCATCGACTGTGGCGACCCCAGTCCACTCCGACGTTCATCCCGCCATTGATGGTAAGAATGTTGGGAGAAATTGTATGAACTCAAAACCCTAACCATCATGGCTACGCCGCATGTTTTATGTACGGGCCTTATTCGTCTTCATTGAACTGCTCAAGTTTATTGTAATGAATCCGTATACTGTTGGGTATGTGCCGCATGTACATCTCATGTTCGAGCCGCATAGGGGTATGCCTCATGTTCGAGCCGTATGAGAGTCATCTTGTGGCCGCATAAGCACTTTGCAAACTGGACCGCATGAAGACCCATCGAACAGTGCCGCATAAGCTTCCTTTGAACTGTGCCGCATGAGATCCCACCAAATCAGAGCTGCATAAGCTCTTTTAAACTGGGCAGTATGAGCACCCGCTAAACAGAGTCGCATAAGCTCACTTGAACTGGGTCGCATGAAGTTCCAACAAACAGGATCGCATAAGCTCCCTCGAACTGTGCCGTATGAGACCCTACCAAATCAGAGCTACATAACCTCTTTTAAACTGGGCCGCATGAGCACCCGCTAAACAGAGCCGCATAAGCTCACTTGAACTGGGCCGCATGAGTCCCCGCTAAACAGATCCGCATAAGCTCATTTGAACTGGGCCGCATGAGGCCCCCCCCAAATAGAGCTGCATAAGCTCCTTTAAATTGTGCCGCATAAGGACCCGCCTAATCAGAGCCGCATAAGCTCGAAAACACTAAGAAGTTTTCCCTGGCCATCTTCTAACTTATTTTTTTGTCCTTTTTTCAGTGAATTTGCTAGTCAATCATGCGGGAGAGCCCTTGATAGGTCGCGCCCAATCTGCTGTGGGTGTGAGGTTCGATCACTTAGTCGAGTATGTGGTGAACCAGCTTCCCAAAGATGAGCTTGTGGAGAGGCTAAGAGACATTAAAAACCAGTCCTTCTAGTTTCTCTTAGGGATGATGAACTCAGGGCTGCTGGAGGAAGAACACCTGAAACCTGCATTCCTCTTTGGGGATGCCTTAACTGTAAAGAACTCCCAAGTTCTAGATATATCTGAGAGTTGGAGTTTTACTTCCAACGGTATGGCGATCCATATTCCTCAGATGGAGCATCACTTCCCACTGTCTTTGGTTCAACATGCTGTCGATGGGCAGAAAGATGGAGGATTCCTTGACTCCGACCCGGAATGGAATGTTTGTGGACGAAATTCACTATAACAACAACTTGGGGTCAGTGTACGCGGGCAAGGTACCGGTCAGCCGCTACGTGATAGGGTTGGTCCCGGGCAATTTCTTGAATGTACAGGGTCCCAATTTCAAGTTCTCTCAAGCAAACACTTTTCTGAACCAGCTTGCTCGGAAGGGGTCCTATCCCATTGGCCGGTTATCGCTACTAAATTGGATAAACCCCCTCCCTTCGTAGACCAATCTGTCTACGTCAATCGTGCAAAAATACGAGACTCTCCTACGCGAGATCGGACTCTACCATGCTACTCGGGGTACCTCTAACGGCTTGTCCATAAACAAGAAATTATTCATGGCTCTGCTGGAGATGTACAACCACCGTACGAGAACCTTCTTTACATTCGTAGAGGAGATGGGGCTTGCTCTCCACAAGATGCATGCAGTCTCCAAGCTGCCTTGGGGAAATGAGGTCTTCGAAGTGTATACCCCGACGAACAAAGAGTTCGAGGATTTGGAGCAACGGTTCCTAGGATTTGTAGCTGTCTACCGAGAATTACTGTGTCATCATAGCACATGCCAGCAGATGTCAAAAAAAAAGAACGACAGCTCGGAAGGGAACCTTCCTCACACAAAGGCCTGGCTCACTTATCTTTTTAAACTTGGTGCCTCAGGCTGGGTTTCTTCCCGAAGTCCTCGAACTCGGGAGGAGGTGCAGGACCAGGTGTCGACTGCCAAGAGGGTAAGAACCGCCGATGACAGATTCGGGAGTCAATCTGACTCATTTGATTATTTTTATCAAGACACTCAGCCGTTGTCCGAGAAGCCTCTTCTGGCAGGCTTTCTGATGGTATGGCTGCGGAACTGCGTGGTCTCGGGAAGGGCTGGTTCTATTGAGAGGATCAGCCGTAACTTTATCCTTCCTGCTGTGAAGCTGGTCTTTGGGGCCAGATTAGCTCTTCTTCCGGCCATGGTGTACAGCATACATCGTGGCCTTCATACTTTCTCGTCCAAGGTCATCTTCCGTGACCCGACGAAGGACTTTGAATGCATTGAGCTGCCCTATCATTATATGAAGGGGTGGCTGTTGATGCATTGTCGGTCTTTGATGAGGCCTGGCCCCGAAGATGGCGTAACTACTGATGATGCCTTCATCTTCTAGTATTGCTGTATTTCCTGGGATTACGAGACCATGCATGCCTGTCGGATGGCACTGGCGAGGGTGAACAGATACACCTTTTTCGTGTCTGTTCCCCGGTTTACTACTGCAGAAGTCAACGACGTACATCTTGATGGTATTGGGCCTCCCCACTTCTTATCCGACAAGATGCTCCTTTGGTTACACAACATTCATCTGCCCACCTGGTATATCGCAACCGCAACACTATCTACTAGGAGCCTTACTTGCCCAGTAGGTTCTCCCGACAGATTGGGTATAGTCAGCTATTCTTGGACAGTCCCAGCTCTTACGTAGATTTTGAAGGTGGCATCCTTGACGGCATCAGGGCCTGGCACTATTATAACACGGTTCACACCCGTACCATCTTTTCAGTTCCTGATGCTGGGGAGTCAGAGGAGATCTTGTATTTGGCAGCTCTATACCATGTAATGGCGAACAAGCCTCTTGTTGATTTTGACCCGAGTACCAGGTTCATTGTTGGTACTGGCTTGGAGGAGAAGCCCAAGGGGTCCAAGGCGAGGAAGAAGAGGGAGAACACGGTTGCTGTGTCGGACTCGGAGTCTGCCGACGCAGACGAAGAGGATGACGAGCATGATCCCGATAACTCTCTTCCTCTCGCAGAAGATGTGGTGGCGGATCAGCCGCCTGTCATGCCTGGTCCTTCACACAAGCGAAGCAGGCGTGAGCCTGCCGTTGGCGGCATAACTTACTCCGTGAAACGGGTTATGTTTAAGCCTCGTGGGCTGCTCATAAGGGAGAGACACGATGATGTTGACGCCATTTCGGAGGTGAATTGAATTACAATCACCTTCTTCTTTAGCTCTTCTTTTTCCTGAACTATGACCTAATCATTTTTCTTTTCTCTGTAGGTGTCAGGAGAAGGGGACTCTCCAGAGCAGGCTGCTGCCTCTGTGGTCGACCTGGCTCTAACTACTCTAATTAGAGATATGAGTGTCGAGATTCTTGCGGTCGAGATTCTTCCAGCGATGGCTGAGGTTCCTCCAGTTATTGACGTTCCAACCCAGGGCGACGTGGTCTCTGCTGAACCCGTCCCCGAGACTGCTAAATTTTAGTCGGGTGACGCTGATCCAGTTGTATCTTCTTCCGGGGAGGCTGGGGCAGAGGAACCATCTGTATTCGGCTCGGATGTCGCTGGTGAAGAGGCTACGGCGGCTGTGAGCGAACCTCAGCCTCCGTAACTCTTCTCCGATAAGATAAGTCAAATCTTGACTAGTGAGGAGCTTCATTTGCTCTATCATCACATCCTTCGAGTTAAGCTGATTGATGGTTGCTCCGGACATACAGGTCCTGCTCTTTCATTGCCAACGACGGACATTATCGGAGGGGAGTTTGCCAGAGGGGATCTGGTGGAAGAGAGTATGCCTCCTCCCCCTCCAACTTACATTGAAGGGCCTCCCGCTGAATTGTGTTCGGAAGAGCAGATGGCAGAACGGTCGGGGCAGGAAGAAATGGTCCCTGCACCCTCCTATATTCATGTGCCTCCGGAGGTCGACCTTTCCGCCCTGCCGAGTCTCCGATCCTTCGGGCTGCAGAGGAGGAATTGGCCGCTATTCAAGCGTCTTTTCGCTCGGAACTTGTTTCCCTTGTGGCAGGGGCATCAAGTTCCGGTGCATCTTCTTCGACACTGCCAGCTACTCTTTCTTTGATTCTGTCCTCTTCAGAAGTCCTAGATGAATCGTCAAAGGATGCGGTTGACAGTTTCTACCGTCACCTGAAGCGAGGGGTTGAGGCTACCGTTGAGAGGGGAACATCTTTTGCCTTGGCCCGTCAATGCTCTCATGGCCAAATTGAACTCCTTAGAACCCTCCCCGGTGGGGCAGGGATAGTTGAGCTTTTGGAGCCCAATTGCTAGAGGCTGATCAGCTTGTGGCCCAGTTTCAAGTACTGCGGCAAGTTGATTTGTCTTCTGCAATAGACCAGAAGCGTGCCTTCCTCATAACTTCCATAGAGAAGGTAAGGGTTGCTCGTGATACATCCAAGCCGATTATAATGAAGGTCCATAATCTGTCTCTGCAGTACTATCAGTTGAGACGCAGGGGAGAGGATTGCATGGCTCGGGAAGCGGCCGCCTCCCGTGGGATAATTGATACGAGAGAGAAGATCCTCGAGCTTCAGAGGAAATTGACTTTCTTGGAATCTGAACTCGAGGCCGCCCGCACGGAGAAGGAGCTAATTGTTCGGGATGCCGACAAGATCACCCGTACTTCTACTGGCTTGGAGCGTACTCTGAAGAGGCTTAAAGATGGCTGGCAGGCCCACGCGTATCTGGAGGATACAGAACGGTTGACTCAGGAGGCCGAGTGCCGGGCCAAGCGGCGGTTTGAGCGGTCGATGGCCCTACTGAGGGAACGTCTTAGGGAATTATGTGTCGCTGAACCATAGTCGGCCTTTTTTTCCTTTCTTTTTTTGTTATTTTCCTTCATTTTAATAGGGACGTGGTCCCCAAACATGTAGTACTTCTGTTTTTCATTAAATGACTATGTTTACACCATCCATCATCTATTGTGCTTGTACCGTATTTTTGGTATTATGATGTTTGCCCTAATGGAGGACTTTTTGTGGACCTATTACCCTTGGCATATCTTGGTTTTAGGTATGGATAATAAGTTTAATAGAGATACCTAGATCGATTCCGTGGTGAGACATAGAAGTTCTTGGTATTGGGCGAAAGAATGCCATGGAACAGCTGGGCTCCAAAGGCATGTGATAATGAGAAAAGAGGCGCATGTGCTAGGGAACCTAGTATAGCATTTATGATCAACTGTGGATATTTGTGGTCAACTTTGGAAATTTATGGTCAACTGTGGACATTTATGGGCCTATTATCCTTGGCGTACCCTGGTTTTGGGTACGGATAATAAGTCGAGAGAAAACCAACATACTTACTCAGAGGTAATGAGGACGTGGTAAATATGAAGGTTTCTTCAATGAAGTCTTCCTACTCATAGGTAATGAGGACGTGGCAGGAGTGGACACCATGAAGGGTACATAGAACAACTCAGAGGCAATATGGGCGTGGAAGTTCTACGTGAGGGGTGGTTTATTTTTTATGGAAGTGGAACAACTCAGAGGTGACATCGACGTGGTTGTTTCAAGAAATTTGTGGATCTGTTACCCTTTTTATGCACTGAAAGTGCGGGTGATAGATCATGAGGAAGATGCTCTTTTAGGAAGGAAGTTCAGAGGTATGATCATACATGACTTACTACCCAGAAGATGCGATATAGATTCATTTGGGATTACCATAGTGTAAGTTCAGCGGTACCTGGGGGCACATAACTTAACAGTCCGGTTAATTTAGAGGATGTCATTTAGACGTAATACTTCTTCAAGAACTTGTCGTTGACAGGCATCATGAGCAAGTCTTTGTTTTATTTTGCGAGGCGGTAAGCATCATTGGAGAATATGGCCTCGATGACAAATGGACCTTCCCACTTTGGCTGGAACTTGCCGGCAGTTTTGTGGGTCATAACCATCGGCCTCCGAGCTGCCAGAACGAGATTGCCCACTTGGAATGTTCTGAGTTTGACCTTCTTATTGAAAGCTCCCGAGATACGTGCTTGATACAGCTCGATTCGTTGTTGAGCTAACAGGCGCTTCTCATCTAAGGCCTCCAACTCTTGTAGCCGGCGACGATAATTATCATCCGTCATCAATCGATAGGTGAGGGCGACATGGAGCAAGGGGATTTGAGTCTCCAGTGGGAGAACTGCCTTACTCCCATACACCAGAGAGAATGGTATGTTCCCGATGGCCGTCCGGACTGTAGTACGGTACGCCCATAAGCATTCGCCAAGCTTTTCATTCCAATCACGTTTGTTGGAAGATACGAACTTCTTGAGCAGCTTGATTATAGTTTTGTTGAATGCTTCTGCCAACCCATTTTCCACCAGATTATACGATGCTGAAGCAATATTCTGGATCCGATGTTTGTCGTAAAATCGATAGAAGGCGTGACTTGCAAACTGCGGACCGTTGTCGTAGATGATCCTTCGGGACAGTCCAAAGCGATAGATGACGTGATGTTTAAGGAAGCTGATCACGTTTGATGTCTCTACTTCTGTAAGCGGGACAACTTCCGCCCATTTGGAGAAGTAATCTGCAATTGCCAGTATGAAGCGGTGTCCTCTGGATGAAGGTAGGGTGATAGGACCAATGATATCCATTTCCCATGCCTCAAATGGCCAGGATGCCACCGTCGGGTGTAGGAATTCAGATGGTTGATGTATAAAATCAGTGTAGACCTGACAGGGTTTGTACTTTCTTGCATAGTCTATTGCATCTGCCACCATCGTAGGCCAGTAACAGCCCATGCGGCGAAGGCGGTCTTACAACTTCGGACCAGGTTGATGGGCCCCACAAACGCCGTCGTGAGCTTCACATACAGCTTCTTTGACTTCTGTATTGGACAGACATAGAAGCAGTAATCCATCATATGACCGTCGATACAGCATCTTGTTTATGTATCGTAGAAGAATCTGAACGAACATCTTCTGATAGAGGTAGCTTCTTTCAGGTTCTCCGACAAGATGCCATAGACTGCAAAGTCAATAAATGGAAGCCTCCAGTCCTGTGTCTCGTCGACCATCAGGACAGAATAGCTCTCAGCAAATTAGACGTTGTTCTTGGGACAGACCAACTCGTGGCCTATTACGTTCACCAAATGATGAGTATATTTTGGGACCGCCAGGGAAGCGGCCAGTCCTGCTAAGGCATCGGCTTCAATGTTCCGGAGTCTCAGAACATGTTCTATGAAGAATTCTTTCAGGGACGTAATGATAGCGATTGCTATTTGATGATAGGGGATCATGTCTTCATGACGAACTTCATATGAACCCCGGATCTGATTGACGATTAACTGTGAATCGCCATATGCCTCTAGGTACTCTACCCCTAGTTCTTTTGCAAGTCGGAGGCCGATAACCAAGGTGTTGTTCTCGGCCACGTTGTTCGAGCAGGGTTCTGTAAGGGAATATGCCCAGTTGATCACCAAGCCAGAGGAAGAAATCAGTACCACTCCGACCCCAACGACAATGTTGCCCTTGGGCCCGATTCTTGAAGCACTGTCGAAGAACATTCGCCAGACGGAATCATCGAAAGCCATGTTTGAATTGGCAACCTCGTCTGGAATCTCTTCATATATTCTGGTTGACTCCGAACTTGGATGGGATGCTAAAAAGTCCGTCAGAGCTTGACCTTTAACAGCCTTTTGTGGAACAAAGATCATGTCGTAGGGAGACAATAATATCGCCCAGGTAGCAAGACGAGAGCTGAGTGCACCCGGCTTGGTCATGAGGACCCCGAGGGGGTTAACTCTTGATATGACATGGATGGTTTATCCTGTAACATAGTATCGTGTCTTCTGGATAGCGAACACCAGAGCAAGACATTCCTTCTCCACGGCGGTGTATCTATGCTCAGGCCCAATCATCATTCGACTGAGATAATAGATAGCTTGTTCATGCCCTGCATCATTATTTCGTGCTAGTAGAGCACCAAGAGAATACTCCATTGCTCGTACATAAAGCAAGAACGACTTTCCAGCAACCGAGGCCACCAGAACTGGAGGATTTGACAGATATTCTTTGATGTTATCGAACGCGCGTTGGCATTCTTCATCCCATACGAATGAGATGCCCTTCTTCATGAGGTGGATAAATGGTTGACAACGCCCGAAGAGGTTAGAGATGAACCTCCTGATGTAAGCTAGACTCTCTTAAAGGCCTCGAAGTTCACAGAGATTTCTCGGGGTATCCATCTCCATGATTGCCTTCGTATTCTCTGGATCTATATGAATTCCCTGGGAAGTAATGATAAAACCCAGGAATTTTCTACTAGATACGCCCAAGAAGGATTTGGTAGGATTCATCTTCAAGTTGTGCGCTCACATCAGGTCGAATACCGTCCTCAGATCCTGCAGATAGTCTTCCTTAGAGCGACTTTTGACGGCGATGTCATCAACATAACACTCAACGGTCTTACGCAGGTGATCTCTGAAGATGACACTCATAGCTCTTTGATATGTGGCACCGACATTTTTTAAACCGAAGGGCATGACTGTGTAACAGTACATGCCAATCGATGTTCGAAATGATGTATGCTTTTCGTCGTCAGAAAATATCTTGATTTGGTTGTATCCTGAGAAGCCATCCATGAATGACATACGCTCAAAGCCACATGTGTTGTCAATCATGATGTCTGTGATAGGAAGAGGGAACTCATCTTTAGGATATGCTTCGTTTAGATTTCGAAAGTCGATGCAAATTCGAATCTTCCCATTCTTCTTGAGGACTGGTACTATATTGGCGACCCAGTCTGGATGTTGCTCCTTCCGAATGAAGCCACTGGCTATCAGTTTGTTGACCTCAACTTCAATAGAATTCATAATGTCCGGGCGGAACAATCGTTGTTGCTGCTTGACAGGCTTTGCGTCCGGATGAATGTTGAGTTTATGAAGTGCAACCTCGGGGTTTAGCCCTGGCATGTATTCATAGCTCCAGGCGAACACATCAATGTACTCTCTGACAAGTTACAAAAGTGCCTCCTGCTCTTCGTTTGTCAGGCTTTTGCTGACGAAGATTGGCTTTGGAGAGGACTCATCGCCGAGGTCAACTTGTATTACCTCATCTTCAATGGGAGGTTCACGAAGTTCGAAGCATTTCTCCCATTGTGTATCTAGTTACTGGACCCAAGGTTCTAACTCGAGAAGTTCGAGTATTTCTTCATCTTCTTCGTAGGTATCAGCAAATGCCATATTGACAGACAGAGCGTGCCTGAATACGTTCCCGATGCTAACATCTGAATCAGAAGTGGGCGATCCAGTTGAATGTGAATGCCATTCGCACTCCTCATCCGTGCTCTCGGGAGTTGTTGCAGGAGTAACATAGCCTAGGCCATGCTTGGTCTTTCTATAGTAATCCTAAGGTTTTTCATTCGGGTCTGGTAATTACAAAGGTAGTCGTCGGTCGGTGCCGTAGTTCAAGCCTGGCGTAGACTCCATGTCGTATCCCTATTTTTGTATAAGATACTTGGAATGGGAGCTATAGAGATAAAGCGGCCGTCTTCCAGTGTTGGATTTGAGATCGACTTCTTTTAGCCCGAAGGACTGTGGATCATTCTTTTAGCCGATGATGATTGGATGATCGTCTTCCTCGAATATGAAGCAGGCACCTTCTACATGAGTGATTTGATTCGTGGCATAGACATTTGTCACTTGCGTGTGTAGGTTGGTGCCTATACCGTGTTCTATAGCATACATTATTCGAAGCTTATTAAGCTCGAGGTAGTTCAAAGATAGTCCTTTATTGATAAAGTACGGTATCTTTTCCGACGGAATTACATCGTCAGCAGAAGGAACATCAGTATGGGCGGCCACATACTTGGCCAGTTCTAGCTCGTCTTCAATTACCCCCTGTATCAATAAAAATTGAGAGGATGACCTGGGTAGTTTGATTATCAGCGGCTCCACTGGTGGTGCCGGACGTGGAGTTTTTGGCTCACTGGCGACCCCTGGCTTTGTATTGAGCTACCGATTTGTTCCCGGCTCTTGTTCAGCCAACCTCTGTATTGAAGATTTGGAAGATGTCCTAGGCAGCTTGATCATCAGGGGCTCCCCTGAGGGCATTGGACGTAGGGTCGTAGGTGCGCTAGCGGCCCCTGGCTCAGTACTTGGCTGCCAAATTATCTTAAGCAGACGAATGACCATTGGCATGACGGAGGGATTAACCTCTTCTGTTTATTATTTGCTAGCCCTTTGTAATCTGATCATCAGTGGCTCCGTATTGGGCCTCGTCCCTTGGCCAGACCTTGGCAGTCGAATTGTCATCTGCTTCCTTTGTCCAGTAAGCACCGAAAAACTATGCAAAGTGGCTGTAAGAGGCACAGTCCTGCCTGGTTTGCGGGATTGGAGATGGATTCTGAAGGGTTGCTCCGGTCCAGCAATTGCCTCTGTCTACTCTTGAGCATCCTCCTTGATCAGGTGCCTCTTGGATTTCTCGTACAAGCAAGAATCCGAATAATAGGATTCGACCCCTTTAAAGGGATCGATGTCGACAAATTTTGTCCTCATGAAGCCGTGCTTGTCGACGTACTTGAAGCACTGGTACAATATGGAGGGCACAATCATGTAATCATGTATCCATGGACGCCCCAGAAGAATATTGTAGGAGGTGTCTGCGTCTATGACATAGCAGGTGACTTCCGACTGAAGGTCGCCAATTTGGCATTTCAGGCGAATCTTTCCAATGGAATAGCTTCTCCCGGAATTAAAATCGTTGATGGCGGCGCTTGTAGGAGTCAGCCGATGCATAGGGATACGCAGATGGTGAAGCAAGCTCTTCGAAATAATGCTGATCGAAGAACCGGGATCAATATGCATTCGATCCACCTTGATGTCGCCGACGTATCCAGTATAATACAGAGGGCGATCGTGCAAGTTGGTCTTGATAAGCATGTCCTGCGGAGTGAACACGATATTGGTCATTGCACCAGTACAAGCGCTGTCCTGGAGGTCCGCTGGTGAGCTCTCCCCTGTAAGATTGGCCTGAGCCAGATATGCATCGACATTCTGGAGTGCTTCGCTCAGTGCGACGCGAACATCTTTGGAGAGTTTCAGGAGCTCGTATAATGACAATTTGGCCGGTGTATTGGCCAATTGTGCCAAAATGTCAAAATTGTAGGGCTTCTCCAGCCCGTGAGGAGTGTCTTTCCGGAGTGGCTTGTCAAAACGAGTCTCCTTTGGCTTGGGCTTATCGGCCGACGGAGGCTGAGAAGGTTCTGGAGCGTCAACGGCGACCGGCTGGCGTTCTTCAACCGAGTTACCCAGTGTAGGTTGGGATTGTGCACCAGATCGGGTGACGACAGCCGTTGCTTCTTCAACATCTGCCGAGATTGTACGACAGGACTTGACTTTCCCACCCTTCTTCTTACCGGTGGAGGGTGGTGCGGGCTAAGTCACTTCAGGTACCAGGTCCGGATGGACCCATATGACCTTCCCTCGTGATGTGGTGAGGGGCACTAGACCAGCAGCCTGGTCTCGAGGAGGTGGAAGATTAGCGACCTCCATCTTTTTTCGAGGAACGGGTACTACTCCACTTTGAGTCTTCGTCGGAGGAAAGCTGCCGAATTGGACATACATCATGTTGGCCGCCATAGTTACCTCCTCGAAGTCAATGGCCAGAGCCTTAGAGTCGATCAGGTTCTGGATGTACTGCTTCAATTGGAAACAGTCTTGAGTAGCATGATGGACATAGCGGTGGTAGTGACAGTACTTTGGGCTCTCCATCTCTGCAGGCCGAGGCTCACGTCTTGGTGGAGGGAGCTAAATCCTGTCTTCTTGTATGATCATGTCCAGGATGGGCTTGACATGACTATCCTCGATGGAGTAAAACATCTACGGCCACTGCTTCTCGGCCTGCTTTGGTTCAGGCTTCTGTGTTGTGTCGGCTACCATAGCCTGCTTGTCCTTGGCATCCCGGTTGTTGGAGGAACTACCGCCATTGTTGTTGTTGGTACTCGGACGTTTGCTCTTGTCCTCTCCATCCGAGATGTGCATGCCCAGTTGGCGAGCCTTCTTCAACTTTGCTTCTGTGCTAGTGGCGTTGATGATGAAGGTCTTCCAGTCCTTGAATTGACTTTCGCCCATCCAGAGGCTGATCTTGGGAAGCAGCCTCTTTTGGCAGATTTCAATCAAGGAAGAATCTGGATTGCCAGAGGGCAATTTCATCGCGGTTTGGCGAAACCGCTCAATGTAGTTCCTTGTTAGCTCCTTCTCGCCTTGAACAACGTCTATGAGGGTGGACATTGTCACATCTTGTCCTACCTCATAGAACCTTTCAAGAACATGTTTTTGAAGCCGGCAAAAGAATAGATGCAGTTGTCCGGCAGATTGCGGTACCAATCAAATACTACCCCCTCCAATGCCCCGACGAACAATCGCGTGAGGATCGCATCGTCGTACGGTAAGTAGTCTATTGTGACCTCGAAGTAGGTTATGTACCGACTTGCAGACGTCTTCCCGTCGTAGGGGTTGATGTTGAATGGCTTGTATCGCGGAGGGAAGGGGACATCCCTCCATGCAGCGGGATACAATTGTCGTATCTTCAAGTCTTGAGAGTGTTCTCGTGCGTGGAACATCGCATGGAGCTCCTGGACTTCTCTCCTTGCCTCCCTAGCCTCGTCCGTATCCCTGGGAGCCGTCATTCCGGGCGGATTGCCACCCGGGGTTGGTGCAGTTGTGTTCGAGTCTGTATTGACGGCGGGACCCAAACTTGTCTAACCAGGCGTCCTTCCTTGAAGAGTTGGTAGGGACGCCTTGATTTCTTCCACCGACTTCACTAAGGTGTGAAGTATGGCCTCAAGAGTGTTGAGGCGCTGCCGGTCACTAGGCCCATCCTGGTTATTCTCAGTCATAAATATTGTCTCACACGGGAAACAGTGGAAGGAACTGTGGAGGATGTGCTCTCCGAATCATACCCCCGAATGGAGAAGTCATCGGGATATGTTGGAATGTTCTCCACCGGTTCGGACTCGGAAGAAGTGCTACCCCTGCATCGGAGCTTGCTTCATCTTGGGACCCATGGACATCTGGGTCCGTTACATCTGTTGGGGGAATTGTCTCCCCTGACTCATCTTCTTGGAACACCGGGTTGTCGTAGACATTCCGGGGAGTTCTACCCCCTGCTTCGGCTACCCCTAGATATGTAGATGAAGAATATCCAAGTATTGAAGATTTCGTCTTAGAGCGGGTGCCCTGATAAACTCCTCCAGTGGTGGTTGTGGACTACCGCCTAGATGAGAGTTTTCTAGTCGCGCTAGTAGAGATCGCCGGGCTGGAAACAATTATCTTCTTCCTCGCCTTGCAGGTAGGGATCTTCCGAGCAGAATTATAGGAGGCGACATGAAGCACCTCGTCTCCTGAGCTTTGTTGCTGGATCGGTCCTGGCTGCTGCAGTCATTGGAAGACGGACTGTCGGTCCTCTTGTACTGCCGCCTTGCTGCAGCAGTAGTTGACAATGACTTTAGTGTAGTGATGTCCATGAAAGGACTCTCTACACACCAAACTTTCTTCTTTTTCCTTGCGCTTGTGAAGAATCACGTCATGCAAGTCACTCATTTTGTGGGCCCAGGAGTTTCGAGCACACGAGTGTGTTGGCATCCTGCCTGCTCCCTGATGTGGGGCTAGTAAGAGCACTTGCCCCTGATCATTGTTGGGAGATTCTTGATAACTATCTCGTCCGTTGGCCGCCGGGGGCTGGACACGGATAGTTTTGTACAACTTTCCATCAGTGGCCCGCGTAATAGTCAGCGGGACGCCCTGATGGTCAGAAGTTGGGATAGTTGACTAAGCTCGATGAGCCCGCGCTGTCCTAGACTTCTTCCCTCTACCACCTGAGAGTGCATAGTAGGAAGAGTCCAAGTTGTGCGTCACACAGTCTGGCACATCCTCCTGAGAGCCTCTGAGGTTAGGACCGTATGAAAGACGGTCAAAGACTAAACCCGAGCTGCATGGAGCAGATGGTCTGCGGTTAGGATTGGTGGCCGCATAGGCAGTCTGCATACGGCTGGCATTTGTAGCCGCATAAGCAGTATGTATGCGACTGGCATTTGTGGCCGCATAAGCAGTCTGCATGCGGCTGGCATTTGTGGCCGCTTGAGCAGTTTGCATGCGGCAGGAAGCTGTGGCCATATGAACCTTCTATATGCGGCTGGAAGTCGTGGCCGCATGAGCCTCCTCCATACGGCTGGAAGTTTTGGCCGCATGAGCCTTCTGCATGCGGCTCGCTTTTGTGGCCGCATGAGTCTTCATGCGGCTGGCGCCCTTATGCAGCTTTTTCCGGGACCGCATAGAGTCCCTCTTTGCCCCTGCAAGTCCAGCATCGTAGTATTTTTCTCTGCCGGACTTGGGGACAGCAAAGTCCTCTACGGTCTGAAGTGGGGCTGCATGCGAGTCTTCTCCACCGTCTTGGGCAATATAGAACACTTCTTCCAGAGCTTGGAAAGGAGCAAATGATTTGGGCCTCCACTCCCTGCGGGCGTTCTTCGTGCAGGCTCACTTCTGGACCGGGCTAGCACTTTCGTCGGAGAGCATTTGTTCAAATGCTTGCTGGTCGAAGCGAACAACCAGCATCTGTTACGTGGAGCCAAGTTTGGCTGCGTCCGATTGCATCACCAACTTCTCAGTAGTGGAGAAGTTAATCCCCAGTAGAGTCGCCATCGTGTTTGCCATTGATTATCAATGAACAGAACAATTTTATGGGAGGACTGAACTTTAATTCACAATACAAACTCGCTCGTACAAAGAGAGCCTAGGAACAAAACCTAGAAAAAGCAATCTAAGTACAATTGTTTAGTTTTTGATTCTGGGGGTGACGGTAGAGGATCGAAAAAGTGGTATCAACTCTGCCTTACTCCTTGGACGATCGAACGCAACCTTGGCTCCGGTGAAGAGATGCTCTATGTGTATAACTCTGTGTGTGCTTTTCTCTGTGTGTGTGCCAAGGAATAATCCTCTGCTATTTATAGGACTTTATGATGAGTGGGGTGTGCAGTAACTGCGCCTTGAAAAGTGGGCGGTTGGGGATTGGTTAAGATTAACCTTGATCTGTTTGTTGGAAATCAATCTGGGCTGTTTGTGTTGGTTGCAATAAATCTGTATTGTTATGATTTGTTGGTTGCAATAAATTCGAGTGGATAAGTCTTAGTTAATCTTCTGCCACGTGTCCCAACCGCCATTATGCTGCGAGTCGTATGAACGGGGCATCCTGGCAGAGCCGCATGAGTGTGGTCTGGTAATTGAGCAGCATGAGGGCGGCCTCACAACCGAGCCGTATGAGGATGGCCTCACAACTGAGTCGCATGATGGTGGCCTCACAACCGAGCCGCATGAGGGTGGCCTCACAACTGAGCCGCATGAGAATGGCCTCACAACCGAGCCGTATAAGGATGGCCTCACAACCGAGCCGCATGAGGATGGCCTCACAACCGAGTCGCATGAGGGTGGCCCCACAATCCGAACCGCATAAGGGTGGCCCCCACACTGAACCTCATAAGGGTGGCCTAGGCGGTCCGCATAGAGAACTTCTTTGGACTTTGTGAACTGCGCCGGCTATCTCAGAGATTTTTTCGTCTTTTGATGAGCATGACGCATCTTTTCATTATGTCAGAGCCGTCAGAACTGTCACTTTATGTCAGAACATTTAATGGCCAGCTGCAAGAAGTAACTATGGCCAGCTGTAATCGGCCTATTTTGAGCCGCATAAGGCTACGTGGCTCTTCCTGAGCCGCATACAATTCCTGAGCCGCATGCGGCTCTCTGGGACTTTCTGAGCCGCATGACACTCTTCAAGCTTTTGAGCTGCATGCTGAATCTGGGCCGCATATGAATTACTATTCTTTTTCATGCTTCTACACCAGTAAGGGATCATGTTCTCAAGATGATGGGTCATCTGAATGAGATGGAGATTCTTGGAGTTAAAATCGATGGGGAATCACAAGTCGATATCATTCTCAGGACTCTGCCTATAAGTTTTGACAATTTCTGCCTTAATTATAACATGAACAAAAGATTGTATAGTTTGGCAGAACTTGCAAAAGAGCTACAGGATGCGGAATCTCTTTTTAGGCAAAGTGGTCATATTTTTGTTTCTGAAAAGGCTTCTACTTCTAAGCCAAAATGCGGTAAGAAGAAGAATAACATTCAAAAATAGGCAAACTCAGCAAAGAAGGGCATGGGACCTCAAGGCGCGGTAAAAAAGTCGAAAGGCAAATGTTTCAAGTGCAAAGGGTCAGGACATTGGAAGACTGATTGTCCACTTCTCAAACAAGGTAACAAAGAACGTATATCTCATTTACTAGTAGTTGAAACATGTCTAGAGATGTTATCTACCGGCACCTGGTGTATAGATATATGAGCCACTAATCATGTCTGCAATACATTGCAGGGGTTCCAGAAAACCAGACGTCTCAGTGATAGAGAGATATGCCTGTTCATAGGTGATGCTACAAAAGTAGCGATCGTTGCATTAGGAGATGTTACTTTATTTTTTGGTAGAAATAAGTCTTTGACATTGAGAGATTGTCTTTATGCACCTTCACTTAGAAGAAATTTAGTTTTTGTTTCTATGTTAGTTAAGGATGGATATTCAGTTTATTTTAATTACAATATTGTTATTAGAAAGAATAAACATTTTATCTGTTCTGGTCCATTGGTTGATAATCTGTATGTCATTAATCCTATTTTGCCCATAATGCAACTTATGGAAATAAATAATATGTCATCTAACTTAAATAAGAGAAAAGAACCTTCTTGTATGAACCAAACATATCTTTGGCACTTACGATTGGGGCATATTAATCTAAGAAGGATTAAAAGACTGGTTGAAGATGGTCCTTTGAGTTCATTGGAAGTGGAGGCACTACCAGTCTGTGAATCCTACTTGGAAGGTAAAATGACCAAAAAAAACTTTTACGGCAAAGGGGTATAGGGCCAAAGATGTGTTGGAATTGGTTTATTCTGATTTGTGTGGACCCATGACTATCCAAGATAGAGGTGGCTTTGAATATTTTGTCATAATTATTGACGATTATTCAAGGTATGGATATATTTATTTGATGCGCCGTAAGTCTGAGTTCTTTGAGAAATTCAAAGAGTACAAGGCTGAAACGGAAAAACGTCATGAAAAATATATCAAGTCATTACGATCAGATCGTGGTGGCGAGTACCTCTTTAGAGAGTTTAGGGATTATTTATCAGAGGCTGGGATTACATCCCAATTGACTACACCCGGAATGCCCCAGCAGAATGGTGTAGCCGAAAGAAGGAATAGAACTCTTATAGAGATGGTTAGATCAATGATAATTTATTTGGATTTACCAGATTCGTTTTGGGGATATGCTGTAATGTCTGTTGTTCGTATTACGTATTTAAGAATACGTGTACGTATTTTATCTCGTATTGGCCATGTTTCATCTTGGTTTGGGTTGGCTTGGGTTGGTTCGGCTAGGCTTGATTAGCCTTGGTTCATCATGAACCAAGGGTGAACCCCCTACCTACCACAACCAACCCCATTTATTAACCTCTTCCCATTCTCTCTCCTTATTATTTCCTTTCTTCTTCATTACTCTCCACCACCAACCAAGAAAACCCTAGCCTAGGCAAGTGCAATCTTGCTTCATGAAGAAACCCACCATTTTTATTGTTCTAACCTCTTCTTTTCAACTTTCTAATCCACATTAGAACTTGTCATTTTCTATTTTGAAGCTTGGATTTTTGTAGATCTAGAATTTAGTCATTTTCGGATTTTTATGGTTTTGATCTATTAAATTCTCTTGTTTTCAAGTTTTGATGGTTCCATGTGGTAGAGAATTTCCTTCTACCCAATTTTGACCTTTGGAAAGTTGGATTTGGACTTGTTTTGACCAAGTTATGGACTTTGGAAGCTTAGGGTTCAACCATGGAGTTCCTGCTGTTTAGAGAAGACAGTGAGCAGTGCACGAGCTTTTTAGCTTGCGTCACCGAGCTGTGCGCGCTTTTTAGTACAGCGCAGTAGACCCCATACGCTGTCTTTTGGAAGCGTATGACTCGCATACGCTCGCTTGCTTGACAAGGTGTCGTATGGAGTCCATACGCTGCCTTTTTGGAGCGTATGACTTGCATACGCTCACTTGGATAGCCATGAGTCGTATGGAGTCCATACGCTGCCTTTTGGAGGCGTATGACTCGCATACGCTCGCTTGCTTGACAAGGAGTCGTATGAAGTTCATACGCTGCCTTTTTGGAGCGTATGTCTTGCATACGCTCACTTGTGTGACAAGGGGTCGTATGGACCTCATACGCTGCCCTTTGTGAGCGTAGGCTTACCTGAGCGTAGGCTTACCTGAGCGTAGCTTGACTTGAGCGTAGCCTGACCTGAGCGTATGACTTTTGCACTGAGCGTATGGCCTTGGCTGACTTGGTCTTATGTCAGCATGTCACTTTGGTTTTATTTTCCTTAAGCTTGGCTCTTCTATAGCCCTGTATATTGATATTTTATTAGATATTTTACGCCCATTTTATATCCTTACGCCTTTTGTCATGAACTTGATAATCATGAATTTATTTAATAGGTTTGTTAATAATAATTGAACACGGCATGGCAGGACAAGCATACCTGACATGATTATCTCGAATTGCTGTTGCGACGGCTAACGTGACATGACCTGACAAGAATGACTAACCTGGACACCGTGGATGATTGCGTTTGCACAATAAACCAGTATTGTCTTGCATCATGTCTAGGATGGGATCCCTGAGTACCACGGTCAGGGATACCTACTGTAATTAACTAAGAGTAATAAACTAGAATAATTCAGTAGACATGAAGAGATTCCCAGCTACAGGCAATCCCGTTATCTGGGCGCATTAAGAGGACTTGTAGCCTACCGACGAGTAGGGCACACTTCCAGCACACAGTCATGTGGTGCATCCTTCATAAATGGACATTCGACCTGGATAACTTGGATGGTCTGCAGGGCTTGTGGCTGTTGAAATAATCTCATTGCATCTTGCTAGTAACTAGGCCTGTGATAACCCTAGCTAGTTAAGTATCAAGCCGTACTTTTGATTGGCCGTGATTGATTGGATGAAGTTATTCCAGCTTAGTCTTATCCTGATCCTGTGCAAGATCGTGACAAGACACGATTATTGATGCTTGCCTTAACAATAAAGATCGGGGGACCAGTTCTGTTCAGGCGAAGGGTTACAACCCCGGTCCTTGTTTGGTTTAAGGGTTGTAACCTGGCTCCCGGAGAAGTTCTGTGTCTTCCCTTCGGTTATTGTCTTATTTGTACCCTGTGCCATGCTTGTCATGTTCTATCTTTCTTCAGCAACATGATTATCTATAATGGCCTTAACAATAAAGATCAGGAGTCCAGTTCTGTTCAGGCGAAGGGTTACAACCCCGGTCCTTATTTGGCTTAAGGGTTGTAACCTGGCTCCCGGAGCAGTTCTGTGTCTTCTCTTCGTTTATTGTCTTATTACCTTATCCATAGTATTTGAGACGGATTTCCATTCAGGTGAAGGATTGCAACCCCGGTCCTTGTTTGGTTTAAGGGTTGTAGTCTGGCTACTTGAATGGTTTCCTCGTACTCAATTATTGTTGTTATTTCTGATAATTTAACTTTAATGTTCCTTACTATATGCTGGTTTTAGTTTCTAAGTGAAGCCTCCTTTGTGGCACTTGTTCTTTCTGGGGTCTGACCCAGTTGGTTTTGTGTGGCCAGATATCGGAGCAGCTCCAGAGGATCCACCGATCTTCCAGCCAGATGGTGACCACTAGACGGAACCCTGGCAACGAGTGGGTTTCTTTTTGTCCTCCCACTTATTTGTAAAAATTATTCTTTTAAGGCGTTTAGCCGGCGAGCACGTGTTAGCTCGATTGCATCTTTATTTACTGTCTGCCTACGGGCTGTAACATGATTGACAGATCCTAGGGTTGATCATGTATGACTAAACTCTTTCTAGTCCTGGCATTTTGTACGACTAGCTTCATGATCATCCAATATGTAATGTATGGGACGCCTTGCTATTATATATTTGGTGCTCTGACATCTTGTAATTACTATTGCTTGCTTGTGATTGAGACAATAGGCTTGTTCATGACCTTAGGAGACTGCTGGCTTGTAGTTAAACCCTCATGTATCTAGACAGCCGTGACCGTATAGTGAGATGGATTCCATTTCATATACGTAGCTGGCTATGTCTGCCCTCGCTCTCCAGTATTCTGGTTCTGGGGCGTGACATATGCCGTAGAGACTGCAGCTTATATTTTGAACTTAGTTCCTTCTAAGTCAGTACCTCTTACTCCCACAGAGCTGTAGATTGGGCGTAAGCCTAGTCTGAAACATGTTCGTATTTGGGGTAGTCCAGCACATGTGCTGAATAGGAAAGCAGATAAGTTGGAATCTCGTACAGAAGTACGCTTGTTTGTATGCTATCTAAGAGGAACGAAAGGAGGTTTATTTTATAGTCCTAAGGATCAGAAGGTCATTGTTAGCACCAATGCCCGATTCTTAGAGGAAGACTATGTGATGAACCATAAACCCACAAGTAGAGTTATTCTAGAAGAACTGAGAGGTGAGACACCAAGTACTTCAGTACCAACAGTACAAGAGGATGAACGACAAATAATTGCACAATATGTCACAAATGTTACACCACAACCGATAGTGCCTCGTCGTAGTGGGAGGGTTGTGATACAACCTGATAGATATATGTTCTTGGAAGAGTCGTCAGACTTCCTCCCTGAGGAACACGATTATGATCCATGTACCTACAATAAAGCACTCCAAGATAAAGATGCAGAGTCTTGGCAAAAAGCAACAATATCAGAAATATAATCTATGGATTCTAATCAGGTATGGGAGCTTATAGAACCACCCGTTGGTGTAAAAGCCATTGAATGCAAGTGGGTCTATAAGAGAAAAAGAGTATCAGACGATAAGGTTGAATTCTTTCAAGCTCGCCTTGTAGCAAAAGGTTTTACTCAAAGAGAGGGTATCGATTATGAGAAAACATTTTCTCCAATAGCCATGCTTAAGTCTATCCAGATTCTTTTATCTATTGCAGCTCATCTCGATTATAAGATTTGGCAAATGGATATCAAGACAGCTTTCCTTAATGGAAGTCTTGAGGAAGACATCAATATGAAGCAACCAGATGGGTTCATTAAAAAGGGTCAAAAGCATCTTGTTTGTAAGCTCAAGAAGTCCATTTATGGACTTAAGCAAGCTTCCAGATCTTCAAAAATATGTTTTGATCAGGTAATCAAATCATATGGATTTGATCAATGTCAGGATGAATCATGTGTACACAGAAAGTGTGACGAAAATATAGTGGTGTTCCTAGTTCTTTATGTGGATGACATCTTGCTCATTGCAAACAATGTGAAGGTGTTATCTGATGTAAAGGTATGGTTATCCAAACAGTTTGATATGAAGGACTTGGGAGAAGTAGGTCACATCCTTGGGATCAAAGTTCTACGAGATCACAAGAAAAGGATGTTAGGCTTATCCCAAGCTTCCTATATCGATACTGTACTAACTTGTTTTAGTATGCAAAATTCTAAGAAAGGTTTCTTACCTTTTAGACATGGAATTGCTCTATCAAAGGAGCAGTGTCTGAGGATACCTAAAGAGATAGAGAACATGAAAGCGCTTCCTTATGCTTCAGCAGTAGGAAGCTTAATATATGCAATGCTATATATGAGACCAGACATCTGCTTTGTCGTAGGCATAGTTAGCAGATATTAGTCTAACCCAGGACAAGAGCACTGGACTACCGTAAAGCATATTTTGAAGTACCTGAAAAGGACTAAAGAGTATATGCTAGTTTACTATGCAGATAGTTTAGTTCCCTTGGGGTATACAGACTTAGATTTTCAGTCAAATAGGAATTCCAGGAAATCTACCTCAGGTTATGTGTTTACTTTGGGAGGTGGAGCCATTGCGTGGAGGAGAATCAAGCAAAAATACATTTCTAATTCCACCATAGAAGCCGAGTATGTGGCAGCCTCTGAGGCAGCCAAAGAAGCGGTTTGGCTCAGAAATATGCTGTTGGACTTGGATGTTGTACCTAGTTTACCTAAGTCTATTACACTTTATTGTGATAGTGGTGCAGTTGCAAACTCGAAGGAACCATGAGCCCATAAGACAGGTAAAAACATTGAGCGCAAGTACCACCTGATATGCGATTTCGTAAAGAAAGAAAAAGTTGTTGTTATCAAGATAGCATCAGCCGACAACCTAGCTGATCCCTTTATAAAGAGCTTACTAGCTACTTTTGGTAGTCATGTTGAGGGAATGGGAGTCAGATGTGTAGCAGCATGGCTTTAGATATAAGTGGGAGATTTGTAACAGTATACTGAACAGCATTGCTTTGAGTATAAGTGAAAGATTGTTAGGGTTATATACTAAATGCATCACTTTTGTAGTAACCTTATTTCCTTAAATTTTGAATGAGAATCATATAGGCAAATGATTGTATATTGTATTTGTTGCAAGTGTTACTGCAAATGTCTGACATTCTATATTGTAGATAATATGGTGTGTGGTGTCACAGAGAAGATCTTATTATCAGTTCCCTATAGAGTATATAAATAGTTGATAACCTAGATGGACTTGTACAATCTATTGAAAAGGTTGTAGTGTAATCTGGTATTAGTCTATCTTGACTATAGGTTTACACTAGTATACTTTGTGTGTATTGAACAGGACCACTTGAGGTTGTTCTCTTTGTCTGACTACATAAGTGAACAAATACCTCTGTTATTATTGATGCTTGTGCTCTTAATCTGGATATGATAACAGACATGTATATGTAGTGTGCATTACTTTGACTCATAAAAGAGTGAGATTCATTATATGTCAACAACCTCTATAAATTGGGTAATAACATTGTATGTATGATGGGTTGTTGATTATAAATGGAATACATGTCCCGATACATCGGGTTGATGATGTCCCCTTAAGGAGCTCATAAGGATTGTCATGTAAACCCTGCAGGTGGATTATATCCGACATGACAAATATAGTTGAGCGGTATTACTTAAGGATAAAAGATGTCGAATCAATATAGTTGTCAGTAACTTAATTTGATCGACGGACATTCGATATCTTTACATGGGGAGCCAAACGAGCATATAATAAAAGGAGCCCACAAACATAATTTGGGATTAGGGAGGTAGTACAACAATAGCTCATTAGTGGACCGAGCTATTGTTAATGGGCCTAGATTATGTGTTCGGGCTGAACACGGGATATCCAGATCCGTTAGGAGGCCTAACCCTAATTTTTTCTCATGGTCCCTGTCGTATCCTATATATATCCTCTATTCTCTAGCCGCTAGATGACTGATCAGAAATCTGAAGCTTTCTCTAAATTTGTGATTCGCGTAAGGAGAGAAAGAGAGGGCTGCCAAGGAGAAAAAAAGGTTGGAAGATCGTCGCCCACACGACGTCCAACTCGAGGAAGGAATACGTGCAGAAGATCTTGGGGTCGTCCGCTCGAGATTGCCAGGAACTACTTGTCTTCTTCCCGCCGCAGGTATAATTCGTGAACCCTAGTTTCCACCTATAAAGGGTTAGAATACGTATTAAATCTGTTTAACTTTATATTGATCAATACGTACACCAAAGTAAGGGTCCTGGGAATCCCCAGTTCCAACACTTCCTATCATCATTACCTTCTTTATAGCTTGCCCACTAAAAGATAAATATGGAGAGTGGATCGACTAAGAAGATCAGAGGAGATCGAACAACAGAGGGTAGAGATCCCAAGAAAGGATCATTGATAAGATGATCGAGGAGATCACCAAAGAAGAATGAGAAGATTAGATCATCAAATGATCGAATTCGCTAAAAAAACCTCGTCAATGAGGATACCAGATGCACATGAGAGAGTCATAGAGAGCACTTCAAGAAGCTACTAAGTATCAGATCATCAATCGGCACACTTCTCTATAATCTATATTTGTAATAACAAATAATTCATGTTAGGGTTTTTGTTGTACTGTTCAAAATTGCACTATATAAAGGAGAGAAAATGAGTCTTCTTTCGTATTGTCTCTTCTTCCAATTTGAAAGATACTTGTAACTCCAAGCACTCTTTCAACCCAAATAATTCTGTAGGTGAACATACGGGTCATCAGAATCCAAATTTGGACATACCATTGAGTTCATATTGGCAAACCGGACCAGTAGACAAATAATTTGATAACTTTAGTGAGCATAGATTTTGGCACACTTTTTTGATGCAAAGCGGGTCCAACGATAGACACTGGTTTGACCCAAAATTATTATTTTGCCCCGGTGTCCAGAATTAGACTTATAGGTAGTTAATCTTAGTCATTTCTTTTATTCCAAAAAGTTGGTGATGCTTGTTTCAGCATCCGGGGACGTTTACGGAAGTTCCATCATTGTATCTTCTCATAACTTGTTGATTTCATCTACTGGACGTCGTCAAAACACCTAACAACCACCAAGCAAGTATACCTTGCTATATTTATTGTTTATATTTGTAGAAGCATGTAATTTCAGGCGCATCTAAGGCCAGAACTCCTATGCACCCTAATTCTCATGCGCCAAGAATCAACATGCGCCAGGAACATAACACTTGGCACAGCAGAAAACAACAAAGAAGTAGAGACATAAAAATAGGGTTTTTTTATTTCATATGAAAGTCTATTACATGTCTTTTACAAAGGAGAATTCTTTTATAAAAGAGAAAAAAAATCCTAAAAGCTACAGTCAGGCACATCACTCGAAGTGCTACAGCCAGGCACATCACTTCAACGTACTGCTAGGCTCATCACTCAAGTGCTACAGCCAGGCACATCATTCCAGCATCTTAGCGTAGAAACATTCCTATGCATAGTCAGAGAAAATCACTTTCTCGTCAGCATGCGGGCACTCTAGCAGGAGGAGTGGCTCTTCTAGCCTAACCAAATCGAAGCACGATAGCCCCGACCTGCAGCTCTTCCAGCATAACAAAAATTGGGGCCACGTGGCCGACCAATCACTTGCATGCGCCTCCACAGCTACGTGCCCAGCAATTTGTATGCACCTCAAAACCCATGCACTTCCCACTTACTCCTGATCCCAAAAGACAGAAGTCAAGTCTCTGCATGCGCTTCCACATCCATGAACTCGAAGCTCTGCATGCGCCTCCGAAGCTATGCGCCCAGATTTGTCTGTGACCTCTGAAAGTCATAAACCAAGTCGCCCCATGCGCCAGATCCTAGGCGCATCCTGACAAATCATTCTCCACCAAATCTGAGATCTTTGAGCCATGAACACACGCCATGTGTCATTTGAATCAGTTCTGCCTACGAATGGGTGCTAACCATGTAAGATCTCAGCAACAACCGAATCTTCGCAACTGCTATGTGTCAGCTCCACCCCAGCCCAACAGTACAGTTCAAACAAAATTTAGCTTCAACTCAGGGTGTATCGTCCATGCGCCCTACAGCATCAGCCATGTGGCATTCCCACGTACAGGCGTATCGTACATATGCATGCATGAGCAGACCAGTCTGCTGCCTATAAATAGAAGGATCATTCCTTCATCCACACGTATACAGGGAGAGATCATCATATCTACATACAAAGACAAGAAGAGATACGTAACGTATACTTCTTCTCCAAATGCTCCGGCATCCAGAGCAGCCCAGACCTTTAGAGAATCCAAGATCGTCGTCAGGTCGTCAACGAAGTCAACGCATTACCACTCTCTCCATCGATACAGATTCCAGATAAAAACAAAAGTATACTCCTAGGACTATGTCTAAGTCCTACATTGTATATTGTTCTGTTTGTAATCAGAATACCAAAGTTTTATGAATCAACAAAACCTTGTCGCATTTTTGATGGCAAACAAGCTAGCGACTCTAGTGGGGACTTATTTCTCTTCTGATAAGAAAATTGTGTCACAATCCGATGACATCAAGCTTGGCTCCTCCCACAAGACACTCGTGGTGCGCCTCAATCAATAGGCATATGAGTAGTTCATCTTTGAAGGCAGCGTAAGTCCTTCGAAGTGGATGCCAAAGCTGAAGAAGACTCGCCAAGTCTGGGGGCACAAAGGAGATGCGCCAAGCACCACCGCTGAAGGGGACGCACCATCGCAGCCCACCCTTCCTGCTGACGTTCTCAGCAAATAAAATGCGCCCGCCAGTACAGCGCATCTTCCACGGAAATGTAGTATTGACTGTATTCCCTAATTGTCCTATTTCCAGTCGAAGAAGATGTGCCGACGAAACAAAGGCGCATCCAGCTTCCCACGCATGAACTCTGGCGTGCAGGAGAGGGCCCCTATCTTTGACAGAATCACTCGCTATCGTGGCAAGGATGAGTTGGATTCTAAGTACTATGCACCTTCGTGGGCTGGTACGAAGAAATCTATGGAAGCACGGGCCATGCGCCCCAAATGTGCTATGCCCACAGTGAACCGGAGATGCGCGCTCAAAATTATGCATGTTGTCGAAGGTAAACTGTACAAAGTCAACTCGGGTGCGTTTGTACTAGATACGAGCCGACTCTCAAAGTCCCCGTCTCGCTTGGTCGTATCTTCTGTAATTGGAACCAAGTCGTACGAGGCAAAACTTGTGACTTTGAACCCATGTGCCCATATAGGTTTTGCGCATGAAGTGGGTTAAAGTCGCAGTCCATGTTGCTCCCCCACCAATGATCTGGGCGTATCTCATACGCTGGAACTGGATCAGGGGGTACAGCATTCACATGACCACCCGACACTTAGCCTCGCCATGCGCCTGAAGGGGGTGTGAAAGTGAAACTCTCCCCTCATGATTTATGTAATATGATCACTCACAAACGCATATCAGGAGAGCTGACCATTAAGCACGATGCGCCCTTCGTGGGGCACACTTGTGCCATCGTCACCATCAACTGCTGTTGTTGTAAAACAACGGCTCCATCATCCAGGCAATCTGTATTCCAGCGACTACAATCTGTTGAAGATGAGTCAGAGCCCAAGGACGCTTCTTGTCATGTTGTCTCCAACTCCCATTCATTGGGGAGAAAGACAACCACCAATCCTTTGACCTCAGCAGCATCGTCCAAGATTCAGCCGAGGAAAAGCAAAACGATAGTCCCGTCCTCAAGGGTGTTTGAGAGCACCCGGTCAAGGAAGAAAGTTCCAATGGAAACATCAATTAGGAGTGATCAAACTTATGCTATCCATGACTACCCTCCACTTGAAGATGAGGACGTTCTCCAAGGAACCGACCCCGAAGTAGCTGGGGGTAGCCAGTACGAGGCCTCAGAATGGGAGTCCCTTCCGTAGAAAAGTGAGGTCAAAAGCGAAGCCTCAACCGATCCATCCACTTCCACCCATGTTATGCCAGTCTACATGGCTAGGGGTGGTGATGAAGAAGAGTCAGATGCACCAGCTCCGGATATTATGCAGTGCATGAACACCCTGGAAGGGAGCCTCAAAACCCTCTCTACCATCATGTAATCCCTGACTCAAATGGTATTTGAGATTCGGACCACTCTGGCATCTCAACTATTAGCAAGGGCACATGTCTTCACCAGTCCCAATCCAGGGGCCAATGGAGAATCAAGTACACCCGTTCAGCGGGTTATCTTTGGGTGCAGATCATCACACTGTACCTCGGACGTCGGCTCCTTCAAATGTCGAGCTTCACACCTTACCACCCTCACTGGGTCCCAGTTCTACAGAAGAGCTGGTAGACATGATCAGAGATGTGTACGAGCGCTTTGAAGCATGAAACAAGCAGGAAGAACGTCAGAAGATGGGAATCCCGCAACCTTACCCTCTCGAATGGAACAAAGTGGTTTACCCTCCCAAGTATAAACCACAATCATTGACACCATATGATGGAAAGGATTCTCCTCACCGGTATATGACCTACTTTCACTCCCAAATGGGACACTCCCAAAGGAAGACGCCCTACTCTCCAGCCTATTTGTCGGGACATTGAAGGGAGTCGCATATGATTGGTACTGCAGTCTTCCTGACCACTCCATATCATCCTTCGATGACTTGACACAACTTTTTCTTGACCGATTCTACGATAGTGGAAAGGACATAACCATGTCATCTCATATATAAGTGTGCTAGAAGGAGAAGGAGACTGTTCGAGCCTTCATCAAACTTTTTCGACAAGTATGCTTAAGGTTGCCTCCGGGTATGCCAGAACATGTACTGATCGATGCTTGCAACATGAATATGACTCTTGCAATCAAGCTCTGGCTCGACTCCACCCAGTCTCCCGATTGGAGTTTATTGACCATCGGGGCCGATGCTGCTGAGAAGAAGGCACGTAATGCTCGCCTTCCGGGGGTTAACTTTCCCGTCTTTGATGACAAAGGGAAACGTGCTGCTACCAACAATAGTGGGCACGAGGCGAAAGAAAAACAGGCATTGACTGTCAACGCTTCGAAAAGTATACAGGGGCCAGCTCAGAAACCTCCACCAGCACCAATGCCGAAGGAGATCTACTCCTTCAACGACGAGGACACCTTACAACTCTTCGAGATGCTGAAACAAAATAATAAGATCAAGTTGCCTGATCCTAAGCATCCTGACGAGGTAAGCAGAGTGGGTGACCCGAGGTACTGTCACTACCATCTGTTTGTTGGACATCCAACTCAAGATTGCTATATCCTCAAAAACTTCATACAATGTATGATCAATACGAACGTCATCTCAGTCGATTATGAGGAGAAGACAGTCTCGGCCAACATAGTGTCGCTTCAGTTCGGCACCTTACCGCCTCCTACAACTCAAGATGGTGTTGTCCCCATCCCGAAGGCGACATTGAAGGTGGTCAACCTTATGCCGACTCGTGAAAATACGAGTGGACTGATTCCACTCACCACATCTCGGGGGTAGATCATGTGGGTTCATCAAGAACTTACTTTGGAACTGACTCAACTAGGGGTACATTCTACCTCCAAAGCTAAAGGCAAGAAGACCAAGTCATGCCGAATGGTGACCTCCTCCTCTAAGGAGGCACTTCATGTACAAATGCGTTTACAGCAGAATGCTCAGCCTAAGGAAGCCGCTGTCGAAGTGGCACCTTTCCTCACCACCTCGAGTGCTTAAGGTGAAGGTCCTTCCCAACTTCCAGCAGCTAACAAACAAAGGCATAAGGAGGCCCGCTTTGATAGGCCTCTACGAAGATACAACGCTTTGGGGTTAACCAAATCCTACAACTTTGACATACTGGCACAACTTGCCAGTACTCCAGCTCGGTTGTCCTTGTTCGAGTTCCTCTGCCTGTCTAAAGATATTCGGGAGGCTCTCTGCGAAGTTCTGAAGGATGTTGAGTCTTTCATCAGTCAGGTCAAGCAGCATAAGGACGATCCAGCATCATGTCCACACTGCCATAGTGTGGGGCAGATCATCCCCAACATCACATTCACTCAAAAAGACATGCTGCTCAAGAATAAAAGGCACAACAAACTACTGTATTATACAGGTTACGTTGGTTCCATCAAGGTGGATCGAATGCAGATCGACCCGGGGTCTTCTCTCAGCATTATCCTTCGAACTCTACTCTAGTCGTTGGGGGTCCCGATGCATCGTCTGACGGCATCTTATACTATAATTAGTGGCTTCAATGCCACCAAGAGTGAGCCGCTGGGGAAGATCCGATTGAAATGTCATATCGGTGATCTCCAGACCGAAGTGACCTGATATGTTGTGGACGCGGACGTCAACTACAATATTTTGTTAGGGAGGCCGTGGCTACACGAATACATGGTGGTACCATCCACTCTCCATCAATGTATGAAGTATGTATCTACCATCGGCATAGTCCGAACAAAGTTTGTTGTTGTCGATCCTTTCAAAGGGATTGAGACCTTCTTTACTGACTCTGATCTGTACAAATCGTGTCACGCCCCAGAACCAGAATACTGGAGAGCGGGGGAATGACTCAGCCAGCTACGTATTACGGGTAGATGAATACCGTATAATACGATCAATGCTGTCTAAAAGACAAGGGGGTGCATACTACATGAAAGTCTCGCTATGGTCATTTCACATCTATTGTCTCAATCATTCAAACAAGAAGCAATAACAGAGAACATTTAAGAATAAACAATAAGGCGTCCCAAACGCTTAGTCAAGATGTTCTTGAGATCTGGCTTTACAAAACATAGCCAGATGATATAGCAACATATACACAATTGTTATCAGCTACAGTCTGACTTAATTACAATTATGTAAAAGTAAGTACAAGACAATCCGACTAACATGTCGGTGCCAAGCGGCAAAATGTAAAGTAATTAACAAAACGAGCGGGGAAGTAAGGAACCCACTCGAGTCCTCCTGCGATCATTCCTCTAGTATTGACCATCTTGGAGGTAGAGGTAAGCTGAGTCCTCGGGAACCGGCTCTAAATCTGGCCATGCAAAACCAGAGAGGTTAGACCTCTAATAGCAAGTACCGCAAGGAAGCACGATATGAGACATTAAACCAGTAAATAAGAGAATATAATAATAGATCTCTGCTTGCTACTGGGATTCACATAACATTACGACACTTCGAACCAACCAAACAAGGACAGAAGTTGGCCCGTCATGTCCTGATGCTCTGATCATCTCAGTTAGGTAACAGAGTAGGTACAGTACACAAACAAATCAACTTAAACGGCCATCCAACTCCTACGGCTTACTACTGTGACTCCCAAGTTACCCTGAAATTATGCAATAAAGATTTCTCAGTTCTTACTATGGACAAGCAAGGCTAGTCGATCCAATCAATCAATTGTGCCAATCATGAATTAGACGAGTCCCAGCGAGACGCCCGTCATCAATATACAATATACAATAAATAGTATTACCAGATACCGCTCCATGCCCGTGTGGCAGGTTTGTAGTATCTGTGGGGACCAGCCGGCCTGTCGGGTACTACTAGTCCCAAGAGGGCTGCCATGTAAGAACTCGGGAATCCATTCTCTCCATGCAATTATTATTTTTATTTAACTTAATAGTCTTTACGTTGAGTGAAATCCCATGCCGTGGATCATGGTCATTCGGAATGAGTACTTTAGTACGGGGTACGATATGCACAACTCTACAACGATGCCTATGCGATTAGGTTGTAGGTCTTACATAGCGTAATGCAACAATCCAAACTAACCACGGAACAATCATGCCTTGACCATAAAGTACACATGCTTCTTTTATAGTAAAATAAATAAATTAATAAATTGAAGCCTGCATGTGTGCCTGTATGTCAATATTCGGGATCGGCCAATCGATTATAGTAGTTCATACTTAATATGAACGTATCTCATTCATTCATTTCAATAAGACGACTAGCCAGTCTCTTAGTTCCATCTAGGAACGCATGATCAATAATTAATCAAGATAACAATCAATGTTAATTAATGCCAAATTCAGAAAATAAACATTGGGAAATAAATAATGTTTGGGAAATAAAGAATCTCATGCGCTGTGGGAAATGATTGGGGAATAAATAAATCTCATGCACTGTGGGGAATGGTTGGAAAATAAATAATATCATGCGCTTGAGGGAAATGATTTGGAAATAAATAATATCATGCGCTGCGCTGTGGGAAAGGTTGGGAAATAAATAATATCATGCGCCTGAGGGAAATGATTGGAAAATAAATAAACTCATGCGCTGTGGGAAAGGTTGGGAAATAAATAATATCATGCGCCTGAGGGAAATGATTGGCTGTGGGAAATAAGATTTCATGCGATGTAGGAATACGGCTGTGAGAAATAAATATCATGCGCTGTGGAATAAGATTGGGAAATAAATAATCCATGCGCCTGAGGAATGAGATTGGGAAATAAATAATCTCATGCGCCTGAGGAATGAAATTGGGAAATAAATAATCTCATGCGTCTGAGGAATGCGGCTGTGAGAAATAAATATCATGCGCTGTGGAATAAGATTAGGAAATAAATAATCCATGCGCCTGAGGAATGAGATTGGGAAATAAATAATCTCATGCGCCTGAGGAATGCGGCTGTGAGAAATAAATATTATGCGTTGTGGAATAAGATTGGAAAATAAATAATCTCATGCGCCTGAGGAATACGGCTGTGGGAAATAAATATCATGCGCTGAGGAATGAGATTGGAAAATAAATAATCTCATGCGCCTGAGGAATGCGGCTGTGGGAAATAAATATCATGCGCTGTGGAATAAGATTGGGAAATAAATAATCCATGCACCAAGGAATGAGATTGGGAAATAAATAATCTCATGCGCCTGAGGAATAAGATTGGAAAATAAATAATCCATGCGCCTGAGAAATGAGATTGTAAAATAAATAATCTCATGCGCCTGAAGAATGAAGATTGATGCGCTGTGGAAATAAAGATTTCCATGCGCTGAGGAATGAAGATTTGATGCGCTGTGGGAATAAAGATTTCCATGCGCTGAGGAATGAAGATTTGATGCGCTGTGGGAATAAAGATTTCCATGCGCTGAGGAATGAAGATTTGATGCGCTGTGACTGTCCTTCTTCTCCGAATTTTCTGAGAACATAACCATGGGAACCATGGAAGCCATTGCTTCCAAGCTTCATAAATCCTTCATCCCAAGTCCAAATATGGACTTCCATAGGTCAAAATTGGGTAGAACGAAATTCTCTACAACATGGAACCATCAAAACTTGAAGATAACAAAGTTTACTAGATCAAAACCTAAGAAATTCGAAAATGTAACAAACTTAGATCTACAACAAATAAGCCAGGGAAATTGAAAATGCTAAGTACTAAAGAGACTTAAAATCAAATAGGAAAGATGATGGAACAATAAAAATAGGGATCCATCAAGAAGCAAGTTGGCACTTGCCTTGCTCTCTTAGGTTGGTGGGAGAGTTATGAGGAAGAAGAAGAGTAATGAAGAGAGAGAAAGGGTTTGGAGATTTAAATGAAGGAGTGGTGGTAGGTGGGGGTTTATTACGGTTCATGATGAACCAACATAATTAAACCAATCTGAGCCGAACCCATAGCAAAGCTAAAACAGAGTATAAAAAGCAGAAAGTAAAGTGCAGAAATAAAATTGCAGGAAATTAATTAACATGAAATTAAAGGAATTTAAATAAAGAGCAATACATGATAAATATAAAATATTTACATTTAAACAGTACATGCATTCTAAAAATACGTATTCTGGGAATGGGAAGTGACATCTCTACCCTCCTTAGAAAAATTTCGTCCTCGGAATTTCAAATCCAAGCAGGATAGAAACATCAGAGCTGAACTACTCTAGGTATAAGCAATTTAAGTAAGCAATCATTCTACAATGTCAATAGTATGTAACATATCTATGTTGAACATTCTACGATACCAAGCAATTCTACTCGTAAGGTGGCAAGCATGAGGAGTTAAGACAATCAAGGTATACAGAAAGAGATATACCTTGTGAGTCAAACAGGTGCGGATACCGTGATCCGATATCATCCTCACGTTCCCACGTTGACTCCCCTAAAGAGTGATGACCCCAAGCAACCCGGACAAGGCTAATTGTTCGGTTCTTGAGTATCTTCTCTCTTCGGTCCAAAATAGACACAGGCTGTTCCTCGTAAGACAGGTTGGTACTAACAACCAGCTCAGAATGATTAAGGATATGGCTTGGGTCCGATACATACCTTCGTAACTGAGATACATGAAATACGTCATGCACCTCTCGTAACGAAGGTGGAAGGGATAAACGATAAGCAACATCGCCTATCCTCTCAAGAATAACAAATGGGCCCACGTACCGCGGACTCAACTTCCCGCGAACGCCAAACCTAATGACCCCACGGATAGGTGAGATCCTCAGGAACACGTGGTCCCCAACAGAAAACTCTAGCGGCCTACGATGCTGGTCCGCCCAATGACGATGCCGATCCTGTGCAACTCGAAGTCGCTCTCTAATTCCTTTGACCAATTCAACTGTCTGAACAATTATTTCCGGGCCTAACATCTTTCTCTCCCCGATATCATCCCATGCTAGTGGCGACCTACACTTCTTACCATATAGTGCTTCAAACGGCGCCATCTGGATACTGGCTTGATAACTGTTGTTATAAAAAAACTCAACTAAGTGCAGGTGGCTCTCCCAAGATCCCCTAAAATCTAGGGTGCAAGCTCGCAACATATCTTCCAAAGTCTGAATCGTTCTTTCTGATTGCCCATCCGTCTGCGGATGGTAAGCCGTGCTAAATCTTAACTTGGTACCCAAGCTATGATGTAAGCTCTTCCAAAAATGTGATGTAAAACGGGTATCTCTGTCTAACATAATACTGACTGGGACCCCATGCTTTCTGACTATCTGCTGCATATACAATTCTGCCAACTTCTCCGTAGATTGCCCTACTCTAAAAGGAAGAAAGTGTGCCACCTTTGTAAGCCGATCTACTATCACCCAAATAGCATTTTTACCACTTGGTGATCTTGGTAAACCGGTCACAAAGTCCATTGTAATATGTTCCCACTTCCATTTCGGGATAGAAAGCGGTTGCAATAACCCAGCTGGCCTCTGCTGTTCTGCCTTCACTTGCTGACATATCAAGCAACGGAAAACAAATCTAGCTATCTCCCTCTTCATCCCGTTCCACCAGAAGTGCTGCTTGATATCTTGGTACATCTTGGTCCCTCCAGGGTGAATAGAATACTGAGAGCTGTGAGCTTCTGCCATAACCTCCTGTCTGATATCTCCACTAGGCACACATAGACGTGACCCAAACCTAAGGGTACCATCTTCATGAATTCTCATCTCCTTCCTGAGTCCTGACTCACATTCTGCCCTAAGCTTCTGAATCCTTGGGTCTTGTGCCTGAGCTGCCTTGATCCTATCTACCAAGTTGGATTGAACTTGTAGACTCGCCAGAACTCCTACATCACTAGGAAGTACAACCTCGATGCCCATTTCCTGAAGGTCTTCTAAGATATGCCTCTGTGTTGTTAACATAAATGCGCTGCCTCTCCTGCTGAGAGCGTCTGCTACCACATTAGCCTTGCCTGGATGATACTGAAGCTCCACGTCATAGTCCTTGATCAACTCCAACCATCTCCTCTGCCTCATGTTTAGTTCCTTCTGAGTAAAGATGTACTTCAAACTTTTATGGTCCGTGTACATATCCACTCGATCACCATATAAGTAATGCCTCCATAGCTTCAAAGCAAATACTACTGCCGCTAATTTCAAATCATGAGTTGGATAATTCTTCTCGTGGTCCCAAAGTTGCCTAGATGCATACGCTATCACCTTCCCATGTTGCATGAGGACACATCCAAGTCCTTTACCTGACGCATCACAATAAACGGTAAAACCTCCGGGTCCAACTGACAATGTAAGAATAGACGCTGATATCAACTTCTGCTTCAGATTCTCAAATGATGTCTGGCATTCTGCCGACCAGACGAATGGTACATCCTTCCGTGTCAAGCGGGTCATGGGTGCTGAAAGCCTTGCAAAGTCTGATACAAACCTTCTGTAATAACCCGCCAATCCTAAGAAACTCCGTACATCAGCTACGGTCTTGGGTACTAGCCAACTCTCTACTGCTTCTACCTTCTTGGGATCTACTGCTACTCCAGCTCCTGATATGATATGACCCAAAAATGAAATATAATTCGTCCAGAACTCACACTTGCTGAGCTTGGCATACAACTGGTTCTCTCTCAGAACCTGTAACACTTTTCTGAGGTGGTCTTCATGCTCCTCTTCACTAGCAGAGTATACGAGAATGTCGTCAAGAAACACAACGACAAACTGATCTAAGTATGGCATAAAGATGCGGTTCATCAAATCCATAAATATTGCTGGAGCATTGGTCAAACCAAACGGTATTACTAAGAATTTATAATGTCCATACTTCGACCTGAATGCTGTCTTGGGAATGTCCTCCTTCTGAACCCTCACTTGATGATACCCTGAACGAAGATCTATCTTGGAGAAAACTCTAGCTTTGCTCAACTGATCAAACAAGTCATCGATCCTGGGTAGTGGGTACTTGTTCTTTACTGTCGCCGCATTAAGCTTCCTGTAATCAATGCACAATCTGGACGACCCATCCTTCTTTCCCACAAGTACCACTGGTGCTGCCCATGGTGATATGCTAGCTTGGATGAACTTCTTCTCCTTCAGTTCCTCTATGTGTTGATATACCTTAGCCTGCTCCGAGTCCGCCATTCTGTAAACTCGATCTGATATCGGTTTAGTTCCAGGTGCCAATTCTATGCTGAACTCAATATCTCTAACCGGTGGTAGACCTGGAAGTTCTTCAGGAAATACGTCTAGAAACTCTTCAACTACCTTCAGAACTTGAACTTCTTCCATTGTCGTTATTACTCCCTGCTCTTGTTGAGTTGTCTCTGATCTGACTAAGGTGAATCTCTTTATGCCTGGGATATCAAAAGATACACTCCCTCTACGACAATCTATTATCGTATGACTGTCTTTCAGCCAGTCCATGCCTAAGATAACGTCGAAATTTCCAACAGGAAATTCTATCAACCGGGCGGGTAAGGAATGCCCGCAAACTACAATGCTACATGCTAGAATAACTCTACTAACTCCTACGAGCCCATTACCAGTGAGTATATTTAACCTCCCTGGCAATGCCTCGAATTCCATTCCTAGCCGTGTTGCAAATTGTGCAGATATAAATGAGTGCGATGCTCCCGAATCAAACAATGCTACTGCGGGATAAGAGACGACGAGAATGTTACCTGCCACAACATCTCCCGATGCCAATGCCTCTTCCAAGGACAGAGTGAATGCCTGCCCTCGACCTCCTTGCTGGTTCCCATGCTGCGGCCTAGCCTGGTGCTGCCGCTGGCCCCTGTCCTGGTGATGCTGGGGTGGTCTATGCTGGTGTTGCTGTATCGGCGGTCCCTGCTGCCGAAACATCTGAGCCTGTGGCATTAACGGATGCTGGGCCAATAGTCTCACTGCCACTGCGGGTCCTCGATACTGCCCTGCCCCTGGTGCTGGCAGAGCAGGAAACTGTTGTACTGGTCCTCCTGACCTCGAATTCATAGGACATGTGGTAACCCGATGATATGGATTTCCACATATCAAACACAGTCTGTTCAATATCCGACACACATCTCTAGTGTGCCCTATCTTCCCGCAATAAGTGCAGCCCGCTGGGGGTTGCTGGTTCTTCCTCTGTTGCTGTTGCTTCTGCCTGGGTGGTGGTGCTGGTCCTCGTATCGCCACATCGTGGATACGAATGCCAGTGGATGGTGCTGTTGTTCGGGGTGCCGCTCCCCCTCCTCCTTCAATCTGACAATGAGATCTCTTCTGACCCCCAGTCCTCACCGCAAGCCTCTGAATAGTGATCTCATGCCTTCGAGTTGCCGTTAATACTTCTTCAAAAGTCTGGTAATTGTGCCCCTCTATCAATTGCAAGAGTTCAAGGTGAAACCCTTGCTGAAACCTCATGGCCCTCTGGCGCTCTGTTGCTACCATCTCTGGGGCGAACCTACTCAATCTGCAGAACTCCGCTGCATAAGCATCTACAGTCTTGCCAGCCTGTCTGAGGTTGATAAACTTCTGTTGTAGCTCAAACTGCGCCACAACTCCATAGTACTTTGTCTTGAATCTTGCTGTAAAATCGTCCCAAGCCACAGGACGTCTGATGCCTACCTCCTCTGATTCCCACCAATCACGTGCGAGATCCTGAAGTAACAATTTCACCTGATCTGCACGTTCTTCTGCCGGCACCTTAGCGGTTGTCAGAATAGCCTCAATGTCCTTAAGCCATGCATCTGCTGAAATGGCATCTTTCGTGCCCTCGAAACGGCGGGGATTGTACTTGCAAAACCTAGCGGACGCTCCTGAATCTGTCCTTGCCCCTCTTTCTAAAGCTGTCTGCAATCCTTGGTTGAGGAGCGCATTCTGCTCTTGCAACTGAGCGTGCATGCGCTGCTGGGCTAACATCTGATGTTGCTGAGTAGCCATCATTCCTCTCATGATCTCCAGAAGGGCTGGTGTGTCTACTCCCACAGGGGTAGGTGGAACTGTTGGTGGTGGTGGAACATCCGGATACTGCGATCCAGCTGCTGCTTCCACTATCACTTCTTCTTGAATAGCCTCTTGAGTTAGTACCGGCCCTTGTTGCTGACCAACATGGTCAGGTTGTCCGTGTTGCTCTTGTTGTTGTTGTCCAGTCCTGGCAGATGCGGACGAAGTGCCCCTAAGAAAAGGGACAAAAGAACAATCAAACGATCGGACAGGAAAGATCAATGAAGTCAAAGGATACCAGAATGTCAAGCTAGAGTCGAGAGTAACGGATCATGAGATCAAGAGGGAACATGTGTGATTGAGACATCCTATAAATTAAAACACCCCACAAGTCTGAAATCAGACCTGCATGGGCCACCACTAAAACCTTGTCACGCCCCAGAACCAGAATACTGGAGAGCGGGGGAATGACTCAGCCAGCTACGTATTACGGGTAGATGAATACCGTATAATACGATCAATGCTGTCTAAAAGACAAGGGGGTGCATACTACATGAAAGTCTCGCTATGGTCACTTCACATCTATTGTCTCAATCATTCAAACAAGAAACAATAACAGAGAACATTTAAGAATAAGCAATAAGGCGTCCCAAACGCTTAGTCAAGATGTTCTTGAGATCTGGCTTTACAAAACATAGCCAGATGATATAGCAACATATACACAATTGTTATTAGCTGCAGTCTGACTTAATTACAATTATGTAAAAGTAAGTACAAGACAATCCGACTAACATGTCGGTGCCAAGCGGCAAAATGTAAAGTAATTAACAAAACGAGCCGGGAAGTAAGGAACCCACTCGAGTCCTCCTGCGATCATTCCTCTAGTATTGACCATCTTGGAGGTAGAGGTAAGCTGAGTCCTCGGGAACCGGCTCTAAATCTGGCCATGCAAAACCAGAGAGGTTAGACCTCTAATAGCAAGTACCGCAAGGAAGCACGATATGAGACATTAAACCAGTAAATAAGAGAATATAATAATAGATCTCTGCTTGCTACTGGGATTCACATAACATCACGACACTTCGAACCAACCTCCCAACCAAACAAGGATAGAAGTTGGCCCATCATGTCCTGATGCTCTGATCATCTCAGTTAGGTAACAGAGTAGGTACAGTACACAAACAAATCAACTTAAACGGCCATCCAACTCCTACGGCTTACTACTGTGAGTCCCAAGTTACCCTGGAATTATGCAATAAAGATTTCTCAGTTCTTACTATGGACAAGCAAGGCTAGTCGATCCAATCAATCAATTGTGCCAATCATGAATTAGACGAGTCCCAGCGGGACGCCCGTCATCAATATACAATATACAATAAATAGTATTACCAGATACCGCTTTATGCCCGTGTGGCAGGTTTGCAGTATCTGTGGGGACCAGCCGGCCTGTCGGGTACTACTAGTCCCAAGAGGGCTGCCATGTAAGAACTCGGAAATCCATTCTCTCCATGCAATCATTATTTTTATTTAACTTAATAGTCTCTACGTTGAGTGAAATCCCATGCCGTGGATCATGGTCATTCGGAATGAGTACTTTAGTACGGGGTACGATATGCACAACTCTACAACGATGCCTGTGCGGTTAGGTTGTAGGTCTTACATAGCGTAATGCAACAATCCAAACTAACCACGGAACAATCATGCCTTGACCATAAAGTACATATGCTTCTTTTATAGTAAAATAAATAAATTAATAAATTGAAGCCTGCATGTGTGCCTGTATGTCAATATTCGGGATCGGCCAATCGATTATAGTAGTTCATACTTAATATGAACGTGTCTCATTCATTCATTTCAATAAGACGACTAGCCAGTCTCTTAGTTCCATCTAGGAACGCATGATCAATAATTAATCAAGATAACAATCAATGTTAATTAATGCCAAATTCGAAAAATAAACATTGGAAAATAAATAATGTTTGGAAAATAAAGAATCTCATGCGCTGTGGGAAATGATTGGGGAATAAATAAATCTCATGCACTGTGGGGAATGGTTGGGAAATAAATAATATCATGCGCCTGAGGGAAATGATTTAGAAATAAATAATATCATGTGCTGCGCTGTGGGAAAGGTTGGAAAATAAATAATATCATGCGCCTGAGGGAAATGATTGTGAAATAAATAAACTCATGCGCTGTGGGAAAGGTTGGAAAATAAATAATATCATGCGCCTGAGGGAAATGATTGGCTGTGGGAAATGAGATTTCATGCGCTGTGGGAATGCGGCTGTGAGAAATAAATATCATGCGCTGTGGAATAAGATTGGGAAATAAATAATCCATGCGCCTGAGGAATGAGATTGGGAAATAAATAATCTCATGCGCCTGAGGAATGAAATTAGGAAATAAATAATCTCATGCGCCTGAGGAATGCGGCTGTGAGAAATAAATATCATGCGCTGTGGAATAAGATTGGGAAATAAATAATCCATGCGCCTGAGGAATGAGATTGGGAAATAAATAATCTCATGCGCCTGAGGAATGCGGCTGTGAGAAATAAATATCATGCGCTGTGGAATAAGATTGGGAAATAAATAATCTCATGCGCCTGAGGAATGCGGCTGTGGGAAATAAATATCATGAGCTGAGGAATGAGATTGGGAAATAAATAATCTCATGCGCCTGAGGAATGCGGCTGTGGGAAATAAATATCATGCGCTGTGGAATAAGATTGGGAAATAAATAATCCATGCGCCGAGGAATGAGATTGGGAAATAAATAATCTCATGCGCCTGAGGAATAAGATTGGGAAATAAATAATCCATGCGCCTGAGAAATGAGATTGGGAAATAAATAATCTCATGCGCCTGAAGAATAAAGATTGATGCGCTGTGGGAATAAAGATTTCCATGCGCTGAGGAATGAAGATTTGATGCGCTATGGAAATAAAGATTTCCATGCGCTGAGGAATGAAGATTTGATGCGCTGTGGGAATAAAGATTTCCATGCGCTGAGGAATGAAGATTTGATGCGCTGTGGGAATAAAGATTTTCATGCGCTGAGGAATGAAGATTTGATGCGCTGTGACTGTCCTTCTTCTCCGAATTTTCTGAGAACAGAACCATGGGAACCATGGAAGCCATTGCTTCCAAGCTTCATAAATCCTTCATCCCAAGTCCAAATATGGACTTCCATAGGTCAAAATTGGGTAGAACGAAATTCTCTACAACATGGAACCATCAAAACTTGAAGATAACAAAGTTTACTAGATCAAAACCTAAGAAATTTAAAAATGTAACAAACTTAGATCTACAACAAATAAGCCATGGAAATTAAAAATGCTAAGTACTAAAGAGACTTAAAATCAAATAGGGAAGATGATGGAACAATAAAAATAGGGATCCATCAAGAAGCAAGTTGGCACTTGCCTTGCTCTCTTAGGTTGGTGGGAGAGTTATGAGGAAGAAGAAGAGTAATGAAGAGAGAGAAAGGGTTTGGGGATTTAAATGAAGGAGTGGTGGTAGGTGGGGGTTTATTACGGTTCATGATGAACCAACATAATTAAACCAATCTGAGCCGAACCCATAGCAAAGCTAAAGCAGAGTATAAAAAGCAAAAAATAAAGTGCAGAAATAAAATTACAGAAAATTAATTAACATGAAATTAAAGGAATTTAAATAAAGAGCAATACATGATAAATATAAAATATTTACATTTAAACAGTACATGCATTCTAAAAATACGTATTCTGGGAATGGGAAGTGACAAATCGATTCATCTCGAAGATGAAGCCAACGATGCCGATGATGAAGCTGAAGCTGAAGCTGACTTGGAGGCAGAGATGACAATCGATGCTCCCCTGAAAGTATGACTCAAGGGAAAGCCGCCTTAAACACCATCTTCTATAGTGGTCAAACTTTGCGGGAGGGTACCAACTTCTCTAGACGGAGCATCCATTGAAGCCCCCTTGAAGATACGACTCTAGGGGAAGCCTCCCCAAGTGTCGGCTCCTCTCGTAGCAAAACTATGTGGGAAGGCACCAGTCGTCGAAACACCAACTAAGGCACCTCTCAAGGTGCGGCTTAAAGGCAAATCTCCTCAGTCTTCAGCCCCTCTTAAGCTTCAAGAGAAGGCCTACGTATCTCTATCAGCACCAGAGCCGACAAAGGCCAAGCTCCCAATAGGTTCTTTCGAACCACCTCAGGCTGCTCCAGTACTCACTGACAAAGAACTGGGATAGTACATATCCGCCAATGTGGATGCACCGTCCCTTGATGATTGAATCCCTCGGGACAAGATCCCATATGTTATAAATAAAAGGGTATCTTTCAATTATTCTAGTCTTCCACATTGGAATGCCATGTATACACTAGATAATGCTCTACAGTCATTGTAAACACAAATAACGACTGTTAGTCATGTAAATCAAGTCGTCCTGTACCAAGGAGTCCATTATATAGTCCCATCTCGGAACCAGGACGAGAAGCCTATCATCTTCGATAAAGTCGAGCGTCACCAAAACCTTCCACCGATGGAGCCAAAACTCGACACCAACAGGATGCAAATTTACTGGTACAATAATCGAGCCAAGTATCTTATCCAAAAGATGGGCTACAACCTAAAAAGCGACCAGGGTCTAAACTATGGCAAGGGCCGATGTCTTTCCTTATGACTCTCTGTTCCGAAAGGGAAGCCACAAGACTATTATCACCATACTCGACGGGGGGTGGGCTACATCACGCCCCTAACAGCCACAAAAATTTAGAAGCAGAAGATGTCGCACTCTCACTCGTCTGAGGCTTCAACATGGGACTTCGACACCAGCATCTGCTCAATCTTCAGGAAGGTACTGTCAGCCAATATGACGTCTGCGTATCTTTCAGAAGATGAAGACGACAATCAGACAATAGAGTTCTTCAAAGAAGAACCCTGGGCTCAACGCCTATGCGCACAATAGGAATCTCGCATTGATTTACGAGAACCCCCTACCAAAGACGAAGTCGAGCAGATCGACCTCGGGGATAGATCTTCATCCAAACCTATTTTTATCAGCAAGAGCTTGGCAGGAAAGGACCGAGAATCTTTGGTCTAATTGGTCAAAGAATACATCAATATTTTTGCCTGGAGTTACGAAGACATGCTGGAGCTCGACCCATAAGTCGTAATGTACAAGCTTAATATCTTACCTGACGCTAAGCCCGTTACGCAGCAACAGCGATGCTTTCGTCCCAATATTATGGACGTTATTGATAAAGAAGTAGATAAACTCCTGGCCAACAGATTTATTTGCGAAGAGCAACATCCGGAGTGAGTAGCCCACGTCGTCCTCGTCACCATGAAGAACGGGAAGATCCGAGTCTGGATTGACTTCCGAGACCTCAACTCGACTTGCCCGAAGGACGAGTTTCTCCTCCCGATCACCGACATAATGATCGACAATACATGTAGCTTGAGCGCATGTCTTTCATGGACGGGTACTCGGGCTACAACCAAATCAACATGTTCCCAGATGACGAAAAGCATACGTCGTTCAGGACTCCGAAGGGGGTATACTGCTACACAAGAAGAATGCATGTGTCGCATACCAAAGAGCTATGAGCACCATATTCCGCCAGCACCTCTATAAAACAGTTGAATGTTATGTTGACGATATCGCCATCAAGAGCCGTCTTCGAGGCGATCACCTACAAGATCTGAAGACAGTCTTCGATCTCGTGCGGGCACATCAGCTCAAGATGAACCCCGCCAAATTCTTCCTTGGGGTTTCTAGTGGAAAGTTCTTGGGCTTCATTATCACTGTAAAAGGCATCCATGTCGACCCCGAGAAGACTAAAGCCATCCTTGACATGGACCCTCCAAAGAACCTTAGAGAACTTCGAGGCCTTCAGGGACGTCTCGCAAACATTCGAAGGTTTAATGCGAACCTTTTCGAGAAATGCCAACCCTTCACCAAGCTCATGAAGAAGGGAGTCTCCTATGTCTGGATGGAAGAATGTCAGAAAGCCTTTAATGACATTAAAGCTTATCTGACAAGCCTCCAGTCTTGGTGGCGCCCATCGCTGGAAAACCATTTCTACTCTATGTCTGCACAATGAACCATCCCTTGACGCTTTGTTGGCCCAGAACAATGATGCGGGCTACGAGCAAGCCATCTACTACCTCAGCAGGACAATGATCGGGGCCGAACACCGGTACAACCCCGTCAAAAAAGAATATCTAGCTCTAGTGTTCGCCACCCAGAAGACTCGCCATTATATCTTAGGACAGACAATTCATGTTACCTCCCGAGTTAATCCATTCAGAGTTCTTATGACAAAGCCGGGAGCGCTAAATTCTCGATTGGCTACTTGGGGGATACTATTAACACCATATGACATGGTATTTGTCCCACAAAAGGCTGTCAAGGGCACTGGCCGATTTCTTAGCCATGTACCCAATTTCAAAATCGTCCAGACTCTATAAAGACATTCCAGATAAAGTACGAGAATCAAACATTACTGAAGATAACCCCGTTTGGCGGATGTTCTTCGGCGGTGCTTCAAGAACAGGCCCCAAAGGCCAGATCATCGTAGGAGTAGGGATCGTCCTGATCTTCCCCGACAAGTTGGTCATCCAGTATGCCTATTTCCTTTCAAAGCCGTGCACCAATAATGTTGCAGAATACAATGCCCTCACATGGGACTCCAGTTAACAAAACAGCTGGGGGTAGAATACCTCGAGTCTTACGACGACTCAAAGCTTGTCGTCAATCAAGTTCGAGGACAATACGAGGTCCGCCATGAAGACCTGTTCCCTTATCACAAAGCCGCGTTGGATATCATCTCAACCTTCGCTAAATTCTTCATAGAACATGTGCCTCAGCTACAAAACTTAGAAGCTGACGCTCTGGCCGGCCTCGTTGCCTCATTAGCAGCACCGGTCGGTACGCAATACTTTATTACAGTGGTGGGCCGGGATTTGGCATGCCCCAGAAACAATCTGTGCATGAGGACAACTTATGTCATGGATACAAACACCAGCATCAATGTCAGAGACTGGAGGTTCCCGTTCATCGACTTTGCCATCTACGGAATCCTCTCGGAGGACCTAAAAGAAGCAGTCTCAGTCAAAAGGCACTCGCTCCGGTTCTATTACGATATGGCCATTAAAATGTTGTACCGATGCTCTAACGATGGACTTCTCCTCCGATGCCTATCAAACGAAGAAGCAGTCGAAGCTCTTCGAGAAGCTCATGATGGAACATGTGGAGCCCATCAACCAGGTCCTAGACTATAGGATCGACTTCGACGCATAGGCTATTACTGGTCCACCATGATGTCCAACACTGTCGAGTATGCAAAGAAATATCGTACTTTCCAGCTACACGTCGACTTCATCCACAGACCGTCAGGGCTTCTACATCCTACGGTCGTCTCTTGGCCATTTGAAACCTGTGACATGGACATAGTAGGACCTATCATCCCTCCCTCATCCAGGGGACACCACTTTATCCTAGCAATTACTGACTACTTCTATAAATGGGCAGAAAGAGTACCATTGACAGAGGTGAAAAGCTCAAAGGTGATCAGCTTCATCAAGCATCACTTCATCTACCATTTCGGGTGCCCTGTAGGATCATCCATGACAACAGCCCATAATTCATCAGTCATGCGTTCAATAGATTCTGTGACAAGAATCGTATTCAAAATGTGACATCAACCGTCTACAATCCGACAGCAAACAGATTGGATGAAGCTTTTAATAAAACCATTGTCAAGCTACTCAAAAAGATTGTGTCATCCGACAAGTACGATTGGGACGAGAAGCTCGGTAAATGCCTTTGGGCCTATCGCACGACGGTACGAACCCCGACGGGTAACACACTATTCTCTTTGGTCTATGGAAGTAAAGTAGTACTGCCCGTAGAGATCCAGATACCCTCACTTCGAGTGCCAATCACGAACCAGCTAACGGAAGAAGACAATCAATATCGCCGTCTACAAGAGTTGGAAGCGTTGGATAAAAATGCCTCTTGGCTTAATAGCGCATCGAACTTTATCAAGCTCGTATTTCACAGATTTTCAACAGAAGAGTCAAGCAGAGGACTTTCCAAAGTAGACGACCTGGTTCTGGCAGTCAGGAGACCGATGGTTATGACTCACAAGACATCGGGAAAGTTTGAACCCAAATAGGAAGGACCCTTCATCATAGAGACGGTATACTCAAACGGTGCTTACTGTCTCGCTCAACCTAATGGGGACTTGTTTCTTATGCCCATCAATGGCAAGTTTCTAAAGAAGTACTACTCCTGACATCCTTCAAAATGTACTTCCTTCTCTCTAACAAGAGAATTTGTGAACCTGATCGCCAAGTTCACTCCCCTTCTTTGATAATCAAGTGTTTCTAGAACCCAGTTGTTCCGTTGCATCACCAATAGGAGAACAACCATGTCCACATCACCTCTGAGTTGCTTCTCTATACCCCACAAAGCAGAATTCTATACTACGTAGGATCATACTCATTAATATGTTTACCATGTCCATATTACCTCTGAGTAAACATCCCATACAACAATTCCCACGTTGTTGTATGTCAATCATAGAACATCCACGTCCATATCACCTCTGAGTTGTTCTATACATCCCTACTGAGTTTACTCCTACCACGTCCATATCACCTCTGAGTAGGAAAGCTCTATCATTAATCCATATTTACCACGTCCATATCACCTCGGAGTAAATATGTCGGTTTTCTCCTTCTCAACTTATTATTTGTACCTAGAAACCAAGGTGCACAAAAGATAATAGGTCCACCAAAAAATCACAAGATTCATCATAAGAATGAACAAAGCAAAAGGATCTTTATTTCTTTATTTAAGCAGAAAGTAAAGGATTATATCAACATCAAAAAGAAGCAAAACAAAAACTACATCTTCAGATCTCAAAAGACACACTGAAATACTAAAACAAAAGAAGGACATTGACTTTATTCATATTCCCAAAAACAGCAATTGCAAGGAAACCTACGAATCCTTACAGCCAGGGATCATAGTTTCGTTAAGGCATGTACCACTCCCTCAGCCACTTTACATATGAAGGCTCAATCTGGTTGAGGCCTTCTGTAGGGGCAGGAGGGTCAGTCTCAATGCTACTACTCTTTGAAAGTGGCTCCTCTTTAACTTCAACCTTGGGAGCAATCTCTTCTCTGATGGTCACCGGTTCTTCCTTGACCTTAACCTTTAGTAACACCTCCCCATTAACGGTCACCGACTCTTGTTTGACGAGAGGAGGCAGTATCTCTTCCTTCACGACAGCCTCCACCTTCGACGTGGATACTGCAACATAATCAAAAAAAGGTTAGCAAAAAGACTTAGAAGCTCGAATAAGCATCTGAGGTACATCAACAATCTGGCGCATCAACTGGGTGGACGCACAAATAGAATCTCACCAAAGGCGCACACACAGGACCGAGGCCCAAGCGCATTTGAAGAGAAGCTTCGGCGCATCATCAGGACCTAAGTCTATACGCGTCAGTAAATGGAGCTTCGATGCATCATCAGGACCTAAGTCCATGCACGCCAGCAAATGAAGCTGCGGTACATCATCAGGACCTAAGTCCATGTGCATCAGCAAATGGAGCTTTGGTGCATCATCAGGACCTAAGTCCATGCACATCAGTAAATGGAGCTTCGGCGTATCATCAGGACTTAAGTCCATACGCGTCAGCAAGAAAAGCTTTGGCGCATCATCAGGACTTAAGTCCATGCGCGTCAGCAAGAAAAGCTTCGGCGCATCATCAGGACTAAGTCCATGTGCGTCAGCAATGGGAAGCTTAGGCATGTCAATAGGGATGCGACTCATTTCAGTCACACCTACGCACCCTAATAATGTTGCAACGAAGTGAAAACCCCAAGACAGGGGATCACCCACCGATCACCACCGGCCGAACGTCGGCGGGCGTCGCTGTGATGATGGGGATGTCCTCTACGTCGACCTCCATGGGCTCATTGTCCTTGCCCCTTCCTCGGCCAGCACCACCGTGGGGAGTCTTAGGATCCATCTCTCTAAAAGAAGCTAGGGTTTTCGAAAGACTCTAGAGGAAGAAGGAGAAGGAGAAAACGTAGAAGACTCTCTTTTCCCCTTACAGGCGCTTATTTATATGCATGTGCCACGCGTGTGAACTGATAAAGCCTAACGTCAGCAAAACTCTTCGGGTCTCATAAAACTGACGGCCGTATATCTTCCAAAAGATTATTAATCTTCCAAAATTTGAGGCGTTATCTTCTTGCATAAAACTGAGAAGAATATGCGCTCCCACAGCAATGTACGAAGCGGTCATGCGCCTAGAAGAGCCATGCGCCTAGAAGAGCCAAGCGCCCAGAATGATGACTACCCATGCTTCTTGTTCAAAGTATTTCAAAACATGGCAGAAAGTTTTAAAAACTTTGAAAGGGTCTTATAGAAGCATGAAATTGTAGGCGTATCTATAGCCAGAACTCCTATGCGCCCTAACTCTCATGAGCCAAGAATCAACATGCGCCAGAAACAGAACACTTGGTACAGCAGAAAATAGCAAAGAAGTAGAGACATAAAAATAGGGTTTTTTTATTTCATATGAAAGTCTATTACATGTCTTTTACAAAGGAGAATTCTTTTACAAAAGAGAAAGAAAATCCTAAAAGCTACAGTCAGGCGCATCACTCGAAGTGCTATAGCCAGGCGCATCACTTCAACGTACAGCCAGGCGCATCACTCAAGTGCTATAGCCAAGCGCATCATTCTAGCATCTCAGCGTATGCACGTCCCCGTGCATAGTCAAAGCGAATCACTTTATCGTCAGCGTGCGGGCACTCTAGCAGGAGGAGTGGCTCTTCTAGCCTAACCAAATCGAGGCACGATAGCCCCGACCTGCGGCTCTTCCAGCATAACAAAAATTAGGGCACGATCGCCCCCAATCTTTGGATGCAACAGGCACCTTTAGCCTGTGTCGTGACACGACGATCCCGATATTTGGATGCAACATGCACTTTCACTGGCTTGTACGAAAACAGGGCTGATGGTAAAATTACCAACTCAGCACATCTTCGTCTTCGAAAGGAGTTCATCGTCAACTCGCCAAGGCAAAGGACAAATCAAGTTCGTCTCCATGAAGAAAAGCTAAGTGAAATGAGAAACAAAACTCTTCACAAAGCTATTAATAGGCCGGGGCAACCTTTTCCCATGCGGCAAGTGGCAGTCTCCTCATATTCTGTGCAATAAATTTGCATTAATGACGATGAATCTGCCTCTTTTAACCAAGTCAAAATAACTATTAACACCTCAAAGAACTCAACAGACGGGCCAACGAGGATGCGCCATACGATAGAAGCACCGTCAGCACCATGCGCTCTGTACCGATACGCCTAATGGGATATAGTCCCATGTGCCTAGTGGGGCACAAACTGATGTGCCTACTTCAACTCGTCACCTATCAAGCATTTAAAGCTATGAGACAGAGTTGGAAGCACGCTTCCCGAAGACTAAACAATTGACAGCTTTTTGCAGAAAATGAAGAGCCGCCAACGTCATCTTCATCAATGTCGATTACAGCTGTGCTTTACCACATAGCCGACCGATCACTTACATAGGCCTCTACAGCCATGCGCCCAATAATTTGCATGTACCTCAAAATCCATCCGCTCCCGACTTACTCCTGACCTAAAAGACAAAAGCCAAGTCTCTGTATGCGCTTCCACAGCCATGCACTCGAAACTCTGCATGCGCCTCTGAAGCCATGCACCCAGACTTGTCTGTGACCTATGAAAGTTATAGACCAAGTTGCCCCATAAGCCAGATCCTGGGCGCATCCTGACAGATCACCCTTCACTAAATCAGAGATCTTTGAGCCATGAATACGTGCCATATGTCATTTGACTCAGTTCTGCCTATGAATGGGTGCTAACCACCCAAGATCTCAGCAACAGCCGAATCTTCGTAACGGCCACGTGTCAGCTCCACCGTAGCCCAACAGTGCAGTTCAAACAAGATTCAGCTTCAACTCAAGGCGCATCGTCTATGCGCCCTACAGCATCAGCCACATGGCATTCCCATGTATAGGTGTATCCTATATATACGTGCATGAGCAGACCAGTCTGTTATCTATAAATAGAAGGATCATTCTTTCATCCATACATAAAGGAAGATATCATCATATCTATATACAGAGACAAGAAGAGTCATGTAACGTCTACTTCTCCTCCAAACGCTCCAGCATCTAGAGCACCCCAGACCTTTAGAGAATCCAAGATCATCGTCAGATCATCAACGGAGTCAACGCATTACCACTCGCTCTATCGAAACAGTTTCTAGATAAAAACAAAAGTGTACTCCTAGGATTATGTCTAAGTCCTACATTGTATACCGTTCTATTTGTAATCAGAATACCAAAGTTTTATCAATCAACAAAACCTTATCGCATTTTCGATGGCAAATAATATTATTTATTTTCAACATTTATTTATTTTGTTTCATATTTGGTTAGTTCATATATTGTAAACTGCGTATCCAAGTCATACTTTGGTGCAAGCGACTATATTAGTCATTTTTCGTTGCTTTCTTTTATTGTATGCATGTTGACTTAGTTTTAGAGGACTAACTTCTTATTGTGGGATATCCTTCTCTCTTTTTTGTCCATGACACTTATATTATACGGTTTGAGATATTTTACTAGGGGCACAGCTTGCATATTTGACTGGCCATTAATATGTAAGAAGTCATGTGACGGATAGATAATCATAACTGCTATGATTAGGATATAAAGACTCAAGCAGTGACAGTTTATGGACATGACTTGGTCAGTGTGGGAATCTTGGAGAGGACAGTCACCAGTGCGTATGGAAAGCCAAATCGGTAAACAATAGTCTCGAGATGGAATTGTGGGAAGTGATGAGTTTGCAGATACCTTTTGACGTTCTTGGAACGTTACGACCGGATATAGATGACTGGATGACAGTATTTGTTCAATGGATTATTCGAGATAGCTTGAATCCACACATGCGTATAAAAGTTGTTCTCTAATTGCATGTTAGACGGTTAGGATACCCTTTTGCATATTCATTTTCTAGGATAGTCTTGCATATTTATTTATCTACTATGACATTTCATATAACATGATATTATGTATCTTGTTATATCCCTCTGAGGACCTGGTGGTTCTCAAGGTATAGTTGATTGGTAGCATCCCAAAGAGTACACTTCTATACCAGACTCTTCCCTTGCAAACAAGGAGATCTCGTCCTTTAAGTATATCTGATTTCTTCTAGTTGATGGACTTGCTTAGTTGTTCTTCTTTATCTCATTTGTGTCACTATATTCTTTATATTCACTTGGTGTGGATTTGTCTCCACCTGGCAGATATTTTATTTTATATTTCAGTTGAGACATTTGAATAGTTATTTATTTTATTTACTGTCATGGATGAGATATAGATATTGTGTGTGACCATGGAACATTATTATGAACTGGAGTTCATAGTATACAGCTTATGTGTGTATTCGTAGGTTCCAAATATTGGAGTAGCCTACATATACATACAACTTGCATGTACGTATTTCTAGTCCTATGTATATTGGGATTGGGGCATTACATTATCAATTTATCATCCTTACTTAATGTAAATGGTGTTGAAGGCTTGACCCAGTTACCATTGGACCTTCGTGTTAGATGAAACTTTGGACACCTGCAAATAATTTTTAAGTCCTTTCTTGTTTTGGAATTGCCTTTTATTTTTTCTTGATATCCATCATTATAATGAAGATGTTTTCGAATATTTTTTTTAGTATGTATGACATCAAGATTGTGTCTTATAAGATTATTCTTCCAATAAGGTAAGTCCCAAAAGATACTCTACTTCGTCCAATTATGACTATATCTGAATTCTTCTAAGTGATGGCCTGATCTTGGATCTTCCATTATAGTCGACAAATCCTCTACCTCTTTCCAAACTACATCTCATGTCAATCTCAATAGGAGAGAAGATAGTTCCTGTTTACAAGCTCTAAAGGCATCTCTATTTTTCTCCACGGATGCAACACAGGAAGGAACTGACGGTGACAATAAAAAAAACTTTTCCACTATTACGAAAGTGGAATGCCTTACTCTTTTCCATACTTATCGAACAAGACATAATACCATGAGTACTCCACCCCGATAACATCCCGTATGCTAAAAAATTATTAATGGTCCCATAAGCATCGCTCTTATCTGAAAGTTCTGCTCCATCAATATATCATACGTCTGAACGTCGAACTGCCATAATTATTTTAATTCATCCACCAACGAGATATCTATGTTCTTCCTTGGATTTTTTGGACCGGGTATGATAATTGTCAAGAACATGTAAGGAGTCTTCATGTACATCCACGATGGTAGATTATAAGGGGTCAAAATTATCGGTCAACAAGAGTACTGAGACCCTAACTGTCTGAAATGAGTGAATCCGTGAGAACATAAAGCCAAATGAACATTCATAGGCTCCGCAGCAAATCCAGGATGACATCGATCAAAATGCTTCTATGCCTTTCCATCGGAAGGATGAGATAATTCTCCTTTATCCATCTTGCGTTCTTTGTTATGCCAAGTCATGTGTTATGCAGTATTTGCAGACATAAACATCCTCTGTAGCCTTTTTGTGATCGCTAAAATCTATATGTATTTGTAGGGGCACAACCATATTCGGGCAGTTGATTTTCCTTTGTCCCTAATTGGCTTGTACCAGTACTCGTGACAAAAAATACATTTATCTTTTAATTCTTCTTCTTGTTGTATAACATGCAACCGTTTCGATAATAATCTATGTTTTCGTAGCCTAGTCCGAGTTTAAGTATCATTATCCCGATTGTAAAAGTTTTCTGGCAAGTCCTTTGATCCTTTTGGCAACAATTCTCTAACAAACTGAATTATCCGGTCGTAGCATTCCTGCGATAAGTTAAAAATCAGACTTGAGGTTCAATGGCCGCATCACCACCGATATGACAGAATGAGAATCACAACCCGAATATAATAGAGTATCGGCATGCTTGAACATATAATAGAACTTCTTTGCATAATAATTCGGATCCTCTGGATCAAAACTTGGACCGGCCGTATCAAATACCAACTCACGTGCCAAGTTTTAATGTCGATATTCGAAGTAATCTCCGAGAGTGGACTCTCTCATCTCCGTATTGAAGGAGAACTGATAGTGCAGAACCCGAGGTTCTCCTTAAGCCGTCCACTCATTGTAGTTCGGTACGAAATCCTTCTTGTAGAGGTGCTCTCTCACAAGATCAACCTCTTTGATTGGTATACTGTTACATTTGACACAATGGCACTTTAATAGCCTTCCGTTCATGAAATAAGATTGGCTACTAGCGTATCTGAGAAATTTTTCGATGTCCGTCTTAAAATCATTTGTCAAACCAATCATGCTATCATGTCGACGATTATACATCTACGAACGATCAACTAAGTATTGACTCATTACTTTCTTACACGTGAATGATTCTGCACGTACCATACGTAATCGAACAATATGATTAGATACAAATTAATGAGAGACTCGTGCCAAAAGTCTAAAATGTTTATCTATCATCACGCATAGTAAGGAATAGAAGCTAGCATAAAGCTAAAACATCACCTATTTAGTTTATTTCTTAAGCAGAAGTTAAATTTATAACCCTAATTTTGTTTCATCCCTAATTGTAGAACTCTATGCTTCCTAGCTCCAATCCATTGTAATTGCATCTCCCTTTAATAACTCTAATCATAACCCGAGCATATCCCTCAAATATATTTGTTTTCTAAAGAATTCGTATAATAAAAAAGTCAAATATATAGAAGTATGGATCATAGAATTCTCTTCGACATCATCATTTGAGATGCAAATTAAATGTCAACAAACTTAGTTATATTTTTTTCCCTTGATAAAGTTTTTGAACTCAAATTCCAAGATATACTTACAACCATAACCAACAATAATTTTTAGTTTCTTCTATTGTTCATATCAGTACAAATTTTATCTCCTACTTTAATATGATGTGTTCTTCTTTTCTTCTAAAATACTACAAGATGATCACTACATGAGGTTCATTTTCTCATACCAATACACAAATATAATAGGAAAATAATAATAATTTAACTAAATAAATATTGTGTCCATGTCAGTAAAAAAAATATCATGTCTATGTCAGTAAAAAATATATTGTGTTTGTGTCTATGTTCGTGTCCCACACAAATTTCATCTCCTACTTCAATATGTTGTCAGTGGCTGTGTCCATGTCCCAGAAGCATATCGTATCCGGGTTAATAAAAAATATTAGAGGAGGAAAATTTAGGGCATTACCAAATGTGAATTCGGGGAGGAGTGAGGGGTTGCTCTATCGCCGCTCGTCAAGGAGGAGGGGGTCGTCGGAAAGCTACCACCGATTTTCAAGGGCAGAGGGGGTCATCGGGATGCTGCCACCGCTTGTCAAAGATGGAGATGGATGTCGGGAAGCTGCTACCGCTCATTAGGGAGGCCTTCGCTCGTCGGATAGGAGGGGATCAAGTAAGGAAGATGAGATGGTCGAGTAAGAAGGAGTGAATTATCTGGTCGTCGGTGGTAGGAGGAGGATAGAGCGGTTGACGGTCACCGGAGAATACGAAAGTGGGTCTGGGGTCGCCGAGGAAGAAGGTGGGGGGTTCGACGGTCACCAGAGGAGGAGAGGGGATCGAGGGTCGGGATCGAGGGTCGGGATCAGGGAGAGGAAGTGTTTAGGGGGGGATTTTGGTTGAAAATTTTAGAATGAGAAGAGTAGGGTTCTGTGCCAATTTTAGTCCTGGCCAGCAACGAAATTTTCTGTCGCTAAGCAGTTGGTATTGTGTCATCGACGGACTAGTAACTAACATAGCGACGTATATGTAAAACTTATTTTACAAATATTATTGGTTGTTAGTTAGTTGCTATTCAGTCACTATATAGTGACTGATTAATTTATATCGTTAAGTTTCGTCGCTATTTAACAGTATTTTTTTAGTGAGGATGCGAAACTAGAGAAGGTTGATACAGAGGAAAATGGAGCAGATATGCTCACAAAGTTTCTGCCGAAGGAATATTGTAAGTATTTGCAGGAGGATCGTTGGGATAGTGAGCTCCTCCACCTAGTCGGAAAGGGAGAGATATGCTAGTATTGGATGGGGCTCCCAACCTATATGAAAAATAACCGAGAGTGCAGTGAGCGTCATCCATGTGTCTTAAAAGCTCGAAGAATCGAAGGCGACAATGATGGCACAATTTAAGCGCGTGTTAAACGTTTGGAAAATGTCATATCAATACAAACGGTCTAGCATCGGTATACCGCTACCGGTACATTGGTGTAACGTGCTTTAGTTTCAGAACCGTTCTGACTCAAAGTGCCTACTTCTCGATATATTATCGTACTTATACAGCCAAAATATACTAGTGTCGGGGCTGAAAGCAAAAATGATGTATTTTATTAACAATATTGGATTATAATCAATAGTTTAGATCTTTTTGGGAGTTGGGTACTTCAAGTAGGTGCTTCCTAACCCTAAATTCATAATATTACAATCTAATAAGAGAGTTTCTCAAGAGGTACAATTTTCTAAGCAGAGAAAGAGGTGGCTCAGAGTTTTGGGGGACGTTGATTTGAAGAGAAATCGCGTTGAGGGGTTCTTTATTAGTTCCTCCTCGTCTTTTCATATTCGCTAATCCTTTTGTACTCATCGAAATCTATTTGTATCTATTTGAAGTAAGTATTGCGGTTATCCATGTGGATCGGTGGAGGAATTGTAAAGGAGGCAGTTATTTCCTTTACTCGATTAGGGGCGGCTTTTTCGGATTGGATTCTAATCGTCATGTAATTTTTTTTGCCATAATTTTTTTCCGTAATCATCGTATTTGCAATGTACATTTTTTTGTAGATTCTGACATATTTGATTTATGCAATTCCTCGCCAAGTTCCATCGATTTAGAGAATGATTTTTTGCATTATTTTCCAACAATTATATGACATTATAATTTATTCTAGTGGTCGTGTAAACTATGGCAAGTATTTGAGAGCCAAATATACCAAATCCAAAAGGGTTTTTCTAAGGGCACCCCCAAAATTACTAGGGGCCATCACTTACTAGGGGACAGCCCAAGTTTGAGAAACTTTTACTGGGGACAGCCCAAAAATTACTTGGGGCTATCCCACCCCCCCCCCCCCCAAATCCTCTCTTTCATTTCATTTTCATAAAAACTTTCTATCCCTTCAAAAACCCCAAAACCCTACTCTCATTCTCCCCAACTCCAATCTAAACTCCTAACCCTAGAAGAAACTTCTATATTTCTTCAAAGCTCATCAATGGCACCAAAGAAGAAATCCTCATCACAAGCTAGGTATGTTTTCCCTAATTATTGTATATTTTATTTTACAATTCAAAGAATCTTTGAGAAATCTCTTAAATGTTATGATAAATTAGGTTAGAACAATTCAAAGTACTTTTCGAATTCGATAATGCTCTATTTTTTCGTTTAAACCTAACCCTAGAACACGAAATGGCCGTTCGACTGTTGTTCGTGGTCGTCATCCCTGAGGACTGCTGAAGAACGGGCAGTCCTACTGCCAAAGTGGACTGCCATATCTCAGGCAGTCCTATTATAAAATAGGACTGCAGGAAGCCTGGCAGTCCTGTTATAAAACAGGACTGCCATCTCTCTGGCAGTCCTGAAAGAATGATGGACTGCCAGGATCATGGCAGTCTTTAAGGCCAACTTCACAATTTTATTTACATCCATTATTTAATAACTCTAACCCTATAATACTAATCCTATGTTGTCCTGCAGTCCTGTGGCCGCTCCCAAAAAAAAGCGACCCCCTACCGCATCCTTGTGCAGAGAACGTACTGAGCGGCCTCGCCTTCTTGAGAGACCAATAAGAATTTCAGAACCACAGCGACAACGGGAACAACCACACCTCCATACTCGTTCGAAGCAATGAGGTACTCCTAGTCCTCCGTCTTCTTCCGATGAAGATGACGACGATGACGTACCTATCAGCCAAATTCTAGCATGAGGTAGTTTTGGTACCGGTCCTTCTGAGGATCCTGTCCGTACGCCCGGTGTCGATCCTTTTGAGGATTCTATTCGTTCGCCCGATGTCGATCCTTCTGAGGAGCCTGTCCATCTGCCGGGTTGCTCAATGTTGTTGTCGTTCGACAACCATATTGCTTATGAAATATGGAAGAAACCCGATATGTACATTATGTTTGTAAGTTTTCGTATATATATATATATATATATATATATATATATATATATATATATATATATGTGTGTGTGTGTGTGTGTGTGTGTGTGTGTGTGTGTGTGTGTGTGTTTCATAATCCTATTTTTATTATGTTGTCCGACATACATGGAAGCTATCGTATTCTTAGGGCCGTGAGCCACGGGAGGAAGTGCGTTGCCTGGTGTTTTAACCATTTACCCGAGGACGTCCAGAGCAAAATATTTCCTACCGGTTTACATAATTGGACTAAATATGCCTACAAGATGCAGGACAGTGCTCTCATATCGGCCTTCGTAGAGAGAGGGCATCCGGAGACCAATATATTTCATCTCCCAGCCGGGGAGTTGACCATTACCCTGGACGACGTCTATCAGATACTGGAGTTGCCGGTGGAGGGGCGTGCCATGATAAATGAATATCTATGTACTGAGAAGGATCTTGAGTGGTACGATCGTATAGTTGATTTTGTAGAAGATAACCTTGGGGTTGAGGCCACTACCTTTACAACCCTGTCGGGCTTCAAGAAGTCTTACGAAATTCCTTTGTCATGGTTGGTGGAGAATTTTAAAGGCCCGTATGAGACGGAAGATGAAACCGTTGAGAGGGTGGCCCGGGCATACATGCTCTTCATACTTGGATCGGTCGCCATTCTAGACTAGTCGGGAACCTCTATACATGCTAGGTATCTTGTGAACCTATCTGTTATAGACGACGTAGGAGCCATACCCTGGGGCAGCGGTATACTTGCTAATCTTTACCGCGAGCTTGGTATAGCATCCCTTGTCGGAACCAAGACCATGGCGGGATGCCAGACTCTACTCTATGTAAGAAAATTTCTAACCTTTTACACTAATATACTAGCAAGATTTTGTTGTTAATTTAATGACTATTCATTTACAAATTGTATAGGCATGGATATACGAGCACTTTCCAATGCTCAAGCGGGGTGAGCTGAACCCACGCTATGAGGAGCACCTTCCTAGAGTGTGTCAATGGAAGCCAACTCAACTGGAAACTAAAAATCATGAAACGCTGCTTTTCATTCGTGATGCTCTGGATAATTTGGTGCCAGAAGAGGTTAGTAGATAGCGCGTAGATAGCGTAGACTATTTATTTGGTATGTTTATTTGTTGACTATTTTCTTTTAACTTTTGTCTACAGATAGTTTGGCACCCATATCGAGATTTTCAACAGTTAAATCGCCATCTGCAACCAGTATCTCTATTTTATGGTATGATCACATGTTATGATATTACGGAGCCTTACATGCCTGATAGAGTACTTCGTCAGTTTGGCCTCGTACAAACTGTGCCACAGCGCACATTAAGGTTATTAGAGCCTCCGTGCGGGACCCAACCATTGAACTACAAGCTGCCCTATTTCGACAGGGTGACCGACTGCTACTCCGAGTGGCAACGATACTTGCTTGGTGTGAGACTCGTCTCACAGTATCGGTATTTATATACGGATACGTATTTTGCAGCGTATTTCATATTTTCATGGTTTCCGGAATACTTTAAATTTTTCCCCAAAACTATAGGTTTTCTTCTTGATCGGCATACCGCCGGTATACCGGAGTATACCGACGGCATACCGCCCGGACATGTTTTCTACACTTTAGATATTTTCGGTTTTTGATATTTTCATGAATAGTGTTTCGGATATTTTCGTGAATAGTGTTTAGATATTTTCGTGAATAGTGCTTGGATATTTTCGTGAATAGTGTAGATGCACTCTATTATCCAATGGACAATTGGTTTTGTTTGAATGGCCATGATTGACCTAGATTTTCACACGGATCATGATCCAACGGCTAAGATTAATTCCCCCTTATATATAAACCACTTCACTTTCTCTCTCCTCTCTCTTTTCATTCTCTTCACACTCTCTTCTTTCCTTCTTCCTTTCTCTTCCCTTGGAGCTTGCCAAGAGCTTGACCTCGAGGTCTAGAGTGTGGTTTCGTGCCCCTCTTGGTGGTGGAGTAGAAGATTAGGCTTGGAGCTTAACCTAGGCAAGTACATCTTGCCAAATTCTTGAACAATAGTAATCTATTGTCATTTTTGTTTTCCTTGGTGTTAAATGCTTAGAATTTTTCTAAACTCATTTTGTTAAATGTGTTTTCCTGATGATTCTCGTATATGTGCATGTTTCCAAAAATTCATTTAAACAAGATTTGATTTTCTGTTAAAATCCAATAGTGACTTAGTAGAAAAACTTGGTATCAAGAGCGATACTAGTGTTACCATCATGGATCTTGGTCACATACGCATGTATGAGGTCCTTACCTAGCTAGTATACATGGATTTTGAGTTTGGTGGCAATCGGGACTCGTTTCGGTGTTCCGAGAACCCCTGTTTTGGAGTATTTTGAGATATTGATCTATCAAATCTTTGAATTTGTGAAATCTAATAGTTCCATGTTGTAGGAAATTCAATTCTATGCAATTTTGACTTTTGAAAGTCCGAATTTCGATTTAAAATGAAGATTTTATGGCCGAAACAAGTTTTGGCAATTTTCTGAATTTCGTTGCTGTTTGAAAAACCGGTATACCGCCGGCATGCCGCAGTATACCGCCGGTATGCCGTTTTTGGCACCAGAAACTTACTGTCTTTAGTCCGGTATACCGCCGGTATGCCGCAGTATACCGCCGGTATGCCGTTTTATGCTGTTTTTGTCCGATTTTGCCCGTTTTGGCCCGTTTTTGTCCGCTTTTGATATTTTCTTCGACTGTAATGATTTCTTAACATGATAACATGATCTTTCTCAGTTGAATAATGATTGTACACACTATGTAGACTTGATACTAGCACATGTTCAACCTTTTATGAAATGTACTTAGCCTTCATTATTCTTCTCCACATGCCATGATATGTCTTTGGATAGATTCTTTCTTACAAGCTATGATAATTGTTGCCATGCCTTCTTGCTTACTTGATAGTGACCCGTCGTGGTGCACTCTTGAACATGTCTTTTTCTTGCTTACATGATAGTGGCCTGTTATGGCGCACTCTTGATTCTAGTACATGTCTAGCTCCTTGATAGTGGCTCGTCGTAGCGCACTCTTGTCTTGATATTGTCATGTCTTGTTGTGGCTTGTTGTAGTGCACAATCTTGCTTATCTTGTCCAGTCTTGCATGTCTCATGTCTAGGATGGATTCTGCGGATTGCCACACCTAGAATCCAACAAGAAAAATGTTAAGGACTAAACTACTAGCTTGATTACCTAGATCATTGGAGACTTTCCCGGTTACCTGCTATCCCTTTTGATCTTGGCCCTATATATATATATACTTGGGATTTGGAGCTATCTGTCATGATGAGCACTCTTCCAGCACACCGTCGAGTGGGGCACCTCTTTAGGACACATGTATCTTACTGCAGTGTGTCTGCTATACTTCTTTTCTTTTTGCCCGGATCATTCAGGTAGTAGCAGGCGGGTAACTGGACTTGGATTTCTCAAACTTGCATGTGTTAGTAACTAGGAATGTGACAACCCTAGTTAGCTAAAGTATCAAGCCGTACTCATTGCTTGGCCGTGATTGATGGATGGAGTCCATTCTTGTCTAGTCTAGTCTTGCTTCAGTTTATCTTATTGTAGTACTTAGCCTCCTGTCTTTTCTTACATGCTATTCTTCCTACTACATGCTCGGCCTTACCATATGCTCACATGTCCAGTTTATTTACTTGCTATCGTACTTGCATGTTACAGTTTCCTTCGTAAACACTGTGGTACCAATTTAATATTCTAGTCTCGTTTACTGCTTATCTTAGAAATGTTATGAATTGCATGCTGGTTTTAGTTCATAAGTTTGGCTTCCTTTGTGGTACTTGCTATTGGGGTTCTGACCCCACTGGTTTTGCATTGACCAGATCTAGTTGAGGAGCCCGAGGATCTTCCGGACCTTCCTCTCGATGGTGACCACCCGGAGCACCAGGGGACTTGAGTGGGTGTTCTTTCTCTTACCCACTCTCTTCTGTACATATTCTTTTGAGGCGTTTAGCCACCGAGCACGTGTTTAGCTCGTGTTTTGGACTTGACATTTGGCCTACGGGCTTAGACATGATGTTATATTTCTAGACTGCAGCTAGAGCTGATCATGTATTACTTAGTCTTGCTAGTTCTCCATTTTGTATTACTAGCTTCATGATCATCTATATATTATAGTTTGGGACGCTTTACTGTCTTATATGCATGATGATCATATTCTTGTACTTTACTTCTTGTCTGAGACTGAGATATCTAGGATTATGTGACCTAGGATTGACTGTTGGTTTGTAGTAGTAACCCCCATCTATACAGCTTATACGTTGTTTCGGAGTACCGGAGTACTTTGGTATACGTAGCTGGCCTTGTCCGTCCCAACTTGCCAGTATTCTGGTTCTGGGGCGTGACATAGGTTTTAGTGGTGGCCCATGCAGGTCTGATTTATCAGATATGTGGGGGTTGCTGGTAGTTATCTCAGTCATAAATTCTTCTCTATTGATATCCTCGATATTACTCTTTACCTCTGATTTTTGTCCTGATATCTGCTTTGATCGTTGATCTTTCCTGTTCCCTCGACCTAATCCTTGTGTCCTTAAACTTTCAGGGGCACCGTTCCTGGTCCTTCTGATCGGCCTGTTCGGGCTTTGCCGATGGCAGATCAGCATCCCTTAGTTTCGCCAGTTCAGGAGGAGCATCCTCAGCATTCGGGAGCAGAGTCTAGAGTTGACCGAAGGGCAGAGTCGCCAGTTCCTCCTGTTCAGCCAGCAGTACCAGTTCAGCCAGAGCAGCCAGAGGGTGTTGTTCATGCATTGGTGGATGTTCTGAGAGATTTCATGGCGTCGCACCAGCGTCAGAGTGATGTTCTCACCCATTCTGTCCAGACGGCTTTGGACAGAGGTGGTGCTCAGGTCTACAATTCTGCGAGCAGCTTCAGGCGTCTTCATCCCCCGTACTTCTATGGTACAGAGGATGCTATTGCGTCTGATGCGTGGCTTCAGGATACTGAGGCCATTATGGAGGCAGCAGGCATTCCGGCTATGGAGCGTGTGGCAGTTATCAGGTTGCAGCTCTTGGATTTGGCCCGCGACTGGTGGGCGGCTCAGGAGGTATCTCTCAGAGCACCAGTAGCCTGGACCGATTTTAGCGAGAGGTTTCAGACTCGCTATTTTGATGCGGTGTCGCGTTATGATCTGCAGCAGAGGTTCATTGGCTTGCGGCAGATGAGCAGGACCGTCGACGGCTATGCGTCAGAGTTTAGCCGGCTCAGTCGGTTTGCCCCTTCTTTAGTGGCGACCGAGTTGGACCGGGCGAGGAGGTTCCAGCAGGGGCTTCATCTGGAGATCATACTGGCAGTTGAGCAGCATGAGTTCCAGACTTTTGATGCAGTGATGAGGGCAGCGAGGAGGCATGAGTACACCTCGCAGAGGATCGTTGATAGAGTCGGAGGTCAGAAGAGGCCTCACATTCAGAGGGGATCTTCTTCCCAGTCGTCAGCACCAGCTCCAGCAGTCCGAGCCTTGACGATTGGATCTCCGAGGGGACCGGTTCCGGCGGCTTCCTTTCAGCAGTCGTCTCAGCCGCGTCCTCAGCAGCAGAGGCAGTCTTCTTCAGTTGCTTGTTCCCATTGCGGGAAGGGAGGACATGTCTTATCAGAGTGCCGTAGGGCACAGGGCTTGTGCCTAGCTTGTGGAGCACCGGACCACAGGATAGGGGCTTGTCCCAGGAGGAGTTCGGCTGGATCAGCATCCTTCCAGCCAGCAGTTCAGCAGTTTAGAGCACCAGCGCCGGTTCAGCAGCAGCAGGCCCAGAGGCCATTACCGACGCAGTCTCAGCAGTTCCAGCAGAGGCCTCAGCAGTATGCTCAGGCTCAGGCTCAGAGGCAGAGGGGTCCAGCGACCAGAGTTCAGGGTCAGGCTTTCACGCTTTCTATGGAGGAGGCGCTAGCAGCAGGGGAGGTGGTCGCAGGTACCATTCTTGTTCACTCTCATTCAGCTTCAGCTTTATTTGATTCTGGTGCTTCGCATTCGTTTATATCTGCACGATTTGCGACACATATTGGTGTAGAGCCAGAATCTTTACCTGTAAGGATGAATATACTTACTGGTAACGGTCTAGTAGGAGTAGACCGAGTCTATGCCTCGTGTAGAGTCATAGTATGTGGGAGAGAGTTTCCCGCTAGGCTGATAGAGTTTCCTATGGGCGATTATGATGTCGTCCTAGGTATGGATTGGTTGAGTGCTCGACACGCTTCGATAGATTGCCATGCCGACAAGGTTATCTTTCGTGTTCCGAATGAGGAGGAGTTCTCATTCTCTAGAGGCGAGGTGGAGTCTTCACCAGCGGTCATGTGGATGGCAGTAGCCGAGGAGGTTCAGTTGCCCAGAGTAGTTTGCGAGTTTTCCGATGTGTTTCCCGAGGAGCTTCCGGGTATGCCTCCAGTTCGGGAGATTGAGTATTATATTGATTTGGTTCCGGGAGCAGAGCCAGTGTCAGCGAGAGTCTACAGGATGTCTCCTTCAGAGTTGTTGGTGTTGTATCAGTCTATTGAGGAGCTTAGGACCAAGGGATTCATTCGTCCTAGTGGATCGCCTTGGGGAGCTCCAGCCCTTCTTGTGAAGAAGAAGGATGGTTCATCGCGTATGGTCATTGACTATCGTCAGCTTAACGCGGTGACCGTGAAGAACAAGTATCCCTTGCCCAGGATAGATGACTTGTTCGACCAGCTTAGTGGAGCGGCTGTGTTTTCGAAGATCGATTTGCGGTCTGGGTACCATCAGATCAGAGTCAGAGAGCAGGATATACCCAAGACGGCGTTTAGATCTCGATATGGCCATTGGGAGTTCCTTGTTATGCCTTTCGGAGCGACCAATGCGCCAGCGATTTTCATGGATCTCATGAATCGCATCTTCATGCCCTACTTAGACCAGTTTGTGATAGTGTTTATTGATGATATCTTGGTCTATAGTCGGACTGAGGCAGAGCACGAGCAGCATCTTCGCGTGGTTCTTCAGATTCTTCGGGACCATCAGCTTTACGCGAAGTTCAGCAAGTGCGATTTTTGGCTCGATCGAGTCTCTTTCTTGGGTCACATTATTGCCGGAGGTGGTGTTGAGGTGGACCCCAAGAAGGTTGAGGCTATCGAGAGTTGGCCAGTACCTCGTACAGCTTCAGATGTACGCAGCTTTCTGGGATTAGCAGGCTACTACAGACGGTTTGTGGCAGACTTTGCTAGGATCTCCGCACCCTTGACACGGCTGACGTGTAAGGATGTGTGCTTTGAGTGGTCAGATGCTTGTCAGGTTTCTTTTGAGAAACTCAAGCAGAGTTTGATTTCAGCTCCTATTCTGACATTACCCGTCGGACCAGGTGGGTTCACGGTGTATTGTGATGCGTCAGGCCGGGGACTTGGTTGTGTTCTTATGCAGCACGGTCGAGTGATAGCTTATGCGTCTCGGCAGCTACGGGACCATGAGAAGATCTATCCGACGCACGATCTTGAGTTGGCCGCAGTTGTGTTTGCCCTCAAGCTCTGGAGGCATTATCTGTATGGTGATCGAGTGGAGATTTTCACTGACCATAAGAGCTTGAGGTATGTGTTCACCCAGAGGGATCTGAACATGCGGCAGAGGCGGTGGCTTGAGTTACTGAAGGATTATGATGTTGATCTTCAGTATCATCCCGGGAAGGCAAACGTCGTTGCAGACGCTTTGAGCAGGAGACCCGGGGTCTATTTCTTGACGGAGCAGCGTCATATTCTGGAGGATCTTCAGGAGATGGGCATTGAGGTAGTACTACCTGGCGAGGCAGCTATGATGGCAGGCTTGCAGGTTCAGCCTACCATTGTGGATAGGATCAGAGCAGCTCAGTCAGGGGATGCCAGGCTTCAGCAGCTCAGAGCAGAGTGTGTGGCAGGGCGCAGAGCAGAGTTGTGCATCCATGAGGATGGGACACTCCGATTTGGGAGTCGTCTTTGTGTGCCGAGTGGAGATATTCGACAGGAGATTATGTCGGAGGCCCACAGTTCTCAGTACTCTGTTCATCCTGGAGGGACGAAGATGTACCGAGATATTCGTCAGTATTTCTGGTGGAATGGTATGAAGAGGGAGATAGCTCGGTTTGTCTCTCGATGCTTAGTTTGCCAGCAGGTCAAGGCTGAGCACCAGAGACCGGCCGGACTTCTTCAGTCTTTACCGATTCCGGAGTGGAAGTGGGACCATATTACCATGGACTTCGTGACTGGTCTTCCTAGAACCCCGACTGGTAGAGATGCCATTTGGGTTATAGTGGATCGACTCACGAAGGTTGCCCACTTCCTACCTTTCAGGGTTGGTCAGTCTACAGAGCAGTTGGCCGACTTGTACATGAGGCAGATTGTCAGATTGCATGGGGTGCCAGTTAGCATAGTCTCAGATCGGGATTCCAGATTCACTTCTCATTTCTGGCAGAGTCTTCAGCAGAGTCTGGGTACCCGTTTGAGTTTCAGTTCAGCATACCATCCTCAGACAGATGGTCAGTCGGAGCGTACGATCCAGACCTTGGAGGATATGCTTCGATCATGCATTCTTGACTTCAGTGGTTCTTGGGAGGATCACTTGCATTTGGTGGAGTTCTCTTACAACAATAGCTTCCAGGCGAGCATTCAGATGGCTCCTTTCGAAGCTTTGTATGGTAGGAGATGTAGGTCACCCCTAGCTTGGGATGACATTGGAGAGAGGCAGCTGCTTGGACCAGAGATGATTGCTCAGTCAGTTGGAGTAGTCAGGCAGGTCAGAGAGCATCTCAGAGTAGCTCAGGATCGACAGCGTCATTGGGCAGATCAGCATCGACGCCATCTTGAGTTCTCTGTCGGCGATCACGTATTTCTTCGGATTTCGCCTACCCGTGGTGTCATCAGGTTTGGCGTACGGGGAAAGCTTAGTCCTAGATTTATTGGGCCGTTCGATATTCTCGAGCGAGTAGGAGATGTATCTTATCGCCTTGCTCTTCCACCGTCGTTGCGTGAGGTACATGACGTGTTTCACGTATCTCAGCTACGTCGATATGTTCCGGATCCGAGCCATATCCTAGATCATTCCGAGCTGGTCGTTGGTACCGACCTATCGTATGAGGAGAGGCCCATATCCATTTTGGACCGGAGGGAGAAGATTCTCAAGAACCGGACTATCCGATTAGTTCGTGTTTCCTGGGATCATCACTCACCGGGCGAGTCGACTTGGGAGCGCGAGGATGATATCCGAGCTCGTTACCCGTATCTGTTTGGCTCGTGAGGTATACTTATTTCGTATATCTATGTTCTACCTTTTAGTATGATTGTAGGAATACATGATGTTGTTGCTTACGTATGTTTAAATTGCTTTCACATTCTTGTACATTACTCTAGCTGGATTTCATGTTTTATGAGTTTTCCATCTTGATCCTGATAGCCTGTTTTCTTGGATTTCTTGCTTGCTTTTGATTACCTTTAGGAAATTCCGAGGACGGAATTTTTCTAAGGAGGGGAGAGTTGTGAGACTCGTCTCACAGTATCGGTATTTATATACGGATACGTATTTTGCAGCGTATTTCATATTTTCATGGTTTCCGGAATACTTTAAATTTTTCCCCAAAACTATAGGTTTTCTTCTTGATCGGCATACCGCCGGTATACCGGAGTATACCGACGGCATACCGCCCGGACATGTTTTCTACACTTTAGATATTTTCGGTTTTTGATATTTTCATGAATAGTGTTTCGGATATTTTCGTGAATAGTGTTTAGATATTTTCGTGAATAGTGCTTGGATATTTTCGTGAATAGTGTAGATGCACTCTATTATCCAATGGACAATTGGTTTTGTTTGAATGGCCATGATTGACCTAGATTTTCACACGGATCATGATCCAACGGCTAAGATTAATTCCCCCCTTATATATAAACCACTTCACTTTCTCTCTCCTCTCTCTTTTCATTCTCTTCACACTCTCTTCTTTCCTTCTTCCTTTCTCTTCCCTTGGAGCTTGCCAAGAGCTTGACCTCGAGGTCTAGAGTGTGGTTTCGTGCCCCTCTTGGTGGTGGAGTAGAAGATTAGGCTTGGAGCTTAACCTAGGCAAGTACATCTTGCCAAATTCTTGAACAATAGTAATCTATTGTCATTTTTGTTTTCCTTGGTGTTAAATGCTTAGAATTTTTCTAAACTCATTTTGTTAAATGTGTTTTCCTGATGATTCTCGTATATGTGCATGTTTCCAAAAATTCATTTAAACAAGATTTGATTTTCTGTTAAAATCCAATAGTGACTTAGTAGAAAAACTTGGTATCAAGAGCGATACTAGTGTTACCATCATGGATCTTGGTCACATACGCATGTATGAGGTCCTTACCTAGCTAGTATACATGGATTTTGAGTTTGGTGGCAATCGGGACTCGTTTCGGTGTTCCGAGAACCCCTGTTTTGGAGTATTTTGAGATATTGATCTATCAAATCTTTGAATTTGTGAAATCTAATAGTTCCATGTTGTAGGAAATTCAATTCTATGCAATTTTGACTTTTGAAAGTCCGAATTTCGATTTAAAATGAAGATTTTATGGCCGAAACAAGTTTTGGCAATTTTCTGAATTTCGTTGCTGTTTGAAAAACCGGTATACCGCCGGCATGCCGCAGTATACCGCCGATATGCCGTTTTTGGCACCAGAAACTTACTGTCTTTAGTCCGGTATACCGCCGGTATGCCGCAGTATACCGCCGGTATGCCGTTTTATGCTGTTTTTGTCCGATTTTGCCCGTTTTGGCCCGTTTTTGTCCGCTTTTGATATTTTCTTCGACTGTAATGATTTCTTAACATGATAACATGATCTTTCTCAGTTGAATAATGATTGTACACACTATGTAGACTTGATACTAGCACATGTTCAACCTTTTATGAAATGTACTTAGCCTTCATTATTCTTCTCCACATGCCATGATATGTCTTTGGATAGATTCTTTCTTACAAGCTATGATAATTGTTGCCATGCCTTCTTGCTTACTTGATAGTGACCCGTCGTGGTGCACTCTTGAACATGTCTTTTTCTTGCTTACATGATAGTGGCCTGTTATGGCGCACTCTTGATTCTAGTACATGTCTAGCTCCTTGATAGTGGCTCGTCGTAGCGCACTCTTGTCTTGATATTGTCATGTCTTGTTGTGGCTTGTTGTAGTGCACAATCTTGCTTATCTTGTCCAGTCTTGCATGTCTCATGTCTAGGATGGATTCTGCGGATTGCCACACCTAGAATCCAACAAGAAAAATGTTAAGGACTAAACTACTAGCTTGATTACCTAGATCATTGGAGACTTTCCCGGTTACCTGCTATCCCTTTTGATCTTGGCCCTATATATATATATACTTGGGATTTGGAGCTATCTGTCATGATGAGCACTCTTCCAGCACACCGTCGAGTGGGGCACCTCTTTAGGACACATGTATCTTACTGCAGTGTGTCTGCTATACTTCTTTTCTTTTTGCCCGGATCATTCAGGTAGTAGCAGGCGGGTAACTGGACTTGGATTTCTCAAACTTGCATGTGTTAGTAACTAGGAATGTGACAACCCTAGTTAGCTAAAGTATCAAGCCGTACTCATTGCTTGGCCGTGATTGATGGATGGAGTCCATTCTTGTCTAGTCTAGTCTTGCTTCAGTTTATCTTATTGTAGTACTTAGCCTCCTGTCTTTTCTTACATGCTATTCTTCCTACTACATGCTCGGCCTTACCATATGCTCACATGTCCAGTTTATTTACTTGCTATCCTACTTGCATGTTACAGTTTCCTTCGTAAACACTGTGGTACCAATTTAATATTCTAGTCTCGTTTACTGCTTATCTTAGAAATGTTATGAATTGCATGCTGGTTTTAGTTCATAAGTTTGGCTTCCTTTGTGGTACTTGCTATTGGGGTTCTGACCCCACTGGTTTTGCATTGACCAGATCTAGTTGAGGAGCCCGAGGATCTTCCGGACCTTCCTCTCGATGGTGACCACCCGGAGCACCAGGGGACTTGAGTGGGTGTTCTTTCTCTTACCCACTCTCTTCTGTACATATTCTTTTGAGGCGTTTAGCCACCGAGCACGTGTTTAGCTCGTGTTTTGGACTTGACATTTGGCCTACGGGCTTAGACATGATGTTATATTTCTAGACTGCAGCTAGAGCTGATCATGTATTACTTAGTCTTGCTAGTTCTCCATTTTGTATTACTAGCTTCATGATCATCTATATATTATAGTTTGGGACGCTTTACTGTCTTATATGCATGATGATCATATTCTTGTACTTTACTTCTTGTCTGAGACTGAGATATCTAGGATTATGTGACCTAGGATTGACTGTTGGTTTGTAGTAGTAACCCCCATCTATACAGCTTATACGTTGTTTCGGAGTACCGGAGTACTTTGGTATACGTAGCTGGCCTTGTCCGTCCCAACTTGCCAGTATTCTGGTTCTGGGGCGTGACACTTGGGGAAGAACTTTGACAACCGGTGGAGGAGATGCACGACTGCAGCGACGAGTACATGTCGTACTACTTGTCAGTCGGACATTCTAAGTTGTCGAATCCTAGCAATCCAGGGCCCGTTGCCGTTGGAGCTCTAGGACCTCTGCCTTCCAAAAATGTCTTATATGCTTCATTGGTCAAGATGGTAAGTTTGTAAATATTTTCAAATTTAACTCTCTTAATTGACGTTTTGTCATTTACAGGCTACTCGGGTGAAGGCTTTGGCGAAATCCCTCCGATCGGGCTGCCAGAACGATGAATGTGTCAATATCGCGAACCAGTTGGAGCACATCGACGACACTGTCAAATTTTCTTTCATGCAAAATCGGGAGGCGCGTACGAAGGCCCGGCATGATCACAGCTAGATTATGTTTTGTATTATAAAAATTGTATTTTAGAATTTGTGATGTTTAACATGTTGGCTACATTATGAAAAATTGTATTTTGGATACATGGATACATGGATGTTTAACTTGGATGTTTAACTTGTTTAGATTATGATGTTTAACTTGTTGGCAATATGTTTAACTTGTTTACATGGATACATGGATACATAGATGTTTAACTTGGATGTTTAACTTGTTTAAATTGTGATGTTTAACTTGTTGGCAATATGTTTAACTTGTTTAAATTGTATTTTGTGATGTTTAATTGTTGGCAATATATGAAAAAATTTGTTGGCTCACAGTGAGTTTTGATCAGGACTGTCAGATCACTAGCAGTCCTTGTTCACATTAGGACTGCAACTGATCTGGCAGTCCTGATCCAAACTCACTCAAAATCAGTTTTGATCAGGACTGCCAGACCACTGGTAGTCCTTATTCACATTAGGACTGCCAATGGTCTAGCAGTCCTGATCAAAACTCACTGTAAATAAATTTTGATCGGGACTGCCAAACCACTGGCAGTCCTAATGTGAGTTAGGACTGCCAGTGGTCTGGCAGTCCTGATCAAAACTCACTATGAATGAGTTTTGATCAGGACTGCCAAACCACTAGCAGTCCTAATATGAGTTAGGACTGCCAGTGGTCTGGCAGTCCTGATCTAAACTCTCACACAGTGAGTTTTGATCAGGACTGCCAGACCACTGGCAGTCCTAATATGAATAAGTACTGCCAGTAGTCTTGCAGTCCTGATCAAAACTCTCACAAAGTGAGTTTTGATCAGGACTGCAAGACCACTGGCAGTCCTAATATGAATTGGGACTGCCAGTGGTCTGGTAGTCCTGATCCAAACTCATTATGAATGAGTTTTGTTCAGGACTGCCAGACCACTAGCAGTCCTGATTCACATTAGGACTGTCAGTGGTCTGGCAGTCCTGATCCAAACTCTCACACAATGAGTTTTTATCAGGACTGCCAGACCACTGGCAGTCCTAATGTGAGCTGATCAAAACTCTCACACAGTAAGTTTTGATCAGGACTGTCAGACTACTAGCAGTCCTAATGTGAATCAGGACTGCCAGTGGTCTGGCAGTCCTGATCAAAACTCACTGTAAGAGAGTTTTGATCACTCACTGTGAGTTTTGATTAGGACTGCCAGACCACTAGCAGTCCTAATATGAATAAGGACTGCCAGTGGTCTGGCAGTCCTGATCAAAACTCACTGTGAGTGAGTTTGGAAGCAGTCCTAATGTGAATAAGGACTGCCAATGGTCTGGCAGTCCTGATCAAAACTCACTGTGAGTGAGTTTGGATCAGGACTGCCATATCAGTTACAGTCCTAATGTGAACAAGGACTGCTAGTGGTCTGGCAGTCCTGATCAAAACTCACTGTGAGTGAGTTTTTTCACATATTGCACACAAATAGGGAGTGAGTTTTTTCATATATTTCACATATTTCACATATTGCACATATTGCACACATAATGCATACAAGTAGATATTTTTTCACACGTATAGCAGACAGAAAAAAGTAAAAAACAAAAAACATATATTTGACTTCACATTTTAAAATGATATACTTTAATGTTTACAAAATGGGTCATCCATATACAAAATATGATAACTTTATTTCAGTCGTAGACGTATCAGTCGATTTCGACATCGTAGTGGCCAACCGGTAAGTCTCTTGGCTCCTCCATCTTCAACAGTTTCCTACAATGATTGATTTGATGATCAAAAGGTTTGGTCCAGGACTTCGCTTCTCCCGGTGCTAGTTTGTACCAAACTGTTGTAGGTGGAAGAATCGGAGAATGGCCGATCATCCTTAGCATGACAAAGTGATCTTTGATTTGACCTATAGTACATAGATTAGTTTGTCTGTGCTCCGTCGGAGGAGCGCACATCAGAAAAAAAAAGTATTGTAAATCCCTACCAACTAAAGTAGAACAGGGATCCGGTACCGATTAGCAAATAAATAGAAGACAGACGGGACGGACATGTAGTGGTTTGGCCCGGTAACACTGTCAGTACAAGGAATACTTGTCAACAAAATTTCAACTGTTTCTTCGCTTAGGATGCGGAAGTATAATGGAAGACGACTCTCTAATTCCTCGTACAGCTCCTGCCTCACTTGCTTCCATCTGTCTTTGTCAGAATAACCAAGATGTATTGCAAGCACACGAAATCCGCAATGGCCATCCCCCGGGACATCAACAATAGACCAGATGTAACGACGAATCTCAGGATAAAAACTGTGGATATACAAACCCAACGTTTGTCTATCCACAGTATCTTCATTTGCAATATCCGTTTTCTCTTTTTTCCGGCGAATGATAAGCTTGCTCTTCTGTGCAGGCGGAGCTTGCTCTAAGTTTCGTTCAATATGCTCAAAGGATGATGTCTCTCTTAGTTGACTCAAGCCTTCTCTTCTGTGAACTACTCATTCTTGTTTGAGGCATGCCCTTAGGATTGGAAACAATGGACGGCTCATGCATTCTAGTAGCCACCGAACATGTAATTTCTTGGATTTTAACCTCAATACACTCCCGCTCTGCTCCTACTGAGGCACACCACCGTGCGTGGAGAAGTTTCACTTGTGGCAAAGAGAAGAAATCATCGTCTGTCTTCACCACGGGCATTATAGACAACTGTCTCCAACGTTCATCGACAGCAACTACTGGAATAGGAATGGACTAACGACGATATTCATTAATCTCATGGGCACAAGGGAGGCCCAGTATATGTCGATGTACACACCCGCAAACCTGAGGATCAAAGCCGACAAAATTTGACCTATGGATCTCTGTAAATATTAATGCCAACGCCTTGTGAGAAAGGACACGCATAAAAGAATCCAAGAGGACTTCTTTTCTATGCTCATGCTTGACAATATTTAAGCTCATCTCAAATGATGTCTTAATTTCGTTCACCGTCCGATCTATTGATAGATGCATCGCTTGCCAAACCGAAACAAAGTTGCCTTGGGATGACTTTAAATGCCTCTTTAATACTTAGTGTGCTCTTTCGACATGGTTGGTAGTTGTCGTACCGTAATGCTTCACCACATTCGTCCATGCTAAGACGAATTGATCTTTGTGCGGTTCAAGCCATGTCTCTTTGATGTAAGAAATGCATGCCGTCTCCCTCCCCTCCCACTTCTCCTTGAACAAGTACCATGCTCGTAACTGTCTATCGTACTGGCTCGCCTTACACTATTCCAGTCATGGTTGAATTGGTCAAAAGCTTGCATGTCAAGTTTACCATCCATTTTTTCGAACTTCAACTTACATTGGGATTGTATATTACGATTTACATGAAAAGGGCATAGCAATGTATCCGATTGAGGAAACACAATCCGAATAGCATTCATTAGAGCATACTCTCTGTCGGTAACAAAAACAGAGGGCTCTCTATGACCGGTGTAAAGTGTTTTCAGTTTCTCCAACGCCCATGTGTAGTCTTCAAATTTCTCACTCTTCATGAAGCAAAAAGCAACTGGAAATATTTTCCATGTAGAGGTGAAGCTGACAACATGAAAGAGAGGCATCTTGAACTTATTGGTCTTGTACGTGCAATCAAGAACTAACACGTCGGCAAAAGACCGAGCCAAATGTGTGCAATCGGGATGAGCCCAAAATATTGAAATGACTTCATTGCTCTGGGGATGTCTTCTATGGTACTCAACATAATGATTATCTTCAAGCAACTTCAGCACTTTTTGCATCGCCCTTCTCAATTTCGACCGAATGGTGTTAGAAGAAGTAGGGCATTGTATATTGACTTCATTGTAGACTTGTTCTTCTCATCTTCATGTCGTATGACGGAATATATTTGTTTCGGTGCAACTCCGGAAGTGGACAAGTCTTCGACTATCTTCTTCTCCGTATTGTTCAACCGTCCGACATACGGATAACCCAATAGTGTTTCGGCAATCTCGTGGTTGTGGATTCCATTCTTGACTTGGATTGTCCACTTCACTTCTTCATCTTTTCTAATATAGATTTTGAATGGACAACCACATTTTCTCGTTCCAACATTTCTTTTTGAAACTTTACTTTGGATATATTTATCTTTCTTATGGCTTCTGAACACACCACCTCGTTCACATGAAACTACCGTAGTTTGTTGTCTCGGACGGTTTCGGGCCGATCTAGATATCACAAGAACTATGTTGTTTGTCCATCCAACTTCTCGGCACCAATTTAGCGCACATTCGCTTCATTCAAAACACATATCGGTCCTGAATAAATGGCCTACATCGACGCCAATTGGAGCAGCTACCTCGATACCGAAAGATGATAAGTCCTACAATATAACTTAAAGTTAATAAAAGTAAATAACACAACACCAAAAATGTGCAAACTGCTGCCAAAATGTAGGACTGCAGAAGGAAAGGCAGTCCTTGCAATAATCAGGATTGCCACCACTCTGGCAGTCCTTCTGGTCTAAAGGACTGCAGATGTTTGGGCAGTCCTGTATTTAGAGGTGACTGCCAGAGTAGTGGCAGTCCTGTTTGTCACAACCCCGAATTTCACCCGACGTGAATGTTAAAATTTACTTACCAAGAGTGCATCCGAAGCAAAAATGTGTTCTTCGGACATATCGGGACGAGAGTCTACTACATTCGATAACCCGGGTTCTTCCATGTTCCTTTTTCCTAAATTAAACACATATAAATCATAATTTATATGTGAAATTATTGTTGGAAAGGTTACAAATATATTAATTAGATGACATACCCATTAACGGAAGAAGTCGATGACACTAGAACTAAAATTTGCACCCTAGAAATTTTGAGAAGAAGAAAAGAGTAGAGGAGAAGAAAAGAGTAGAAGGAGAGAAGAAGAGTTGTGAAATAAAATGAAGTTGGTATTTATATCATTTTTTGGACTAGCCCAAGTAAAAAAATTTGATGGCAAACTTGTAATTTTTTCCAAAATTTTTGGAATAACCTCTAGTAATAATTGGGGTGCCCTTAGAAAAACCCATCCAAAAACACATACAGTCAATAACAAGGTACGAACACTACTTCACCGCAAGTTACATGAGGGTCTTGCACAAAGTTTTTCCTTGATGCAACATATATAACATGAGAAATTCAAGGTTCCATTGAAGGCTAGAGGATAAGGTAAATCTGCCGACAGTCGTACACATGGAAGATGGATGTTTGTCGACGGCAACTACCCCTGTCTTGTAACCATAAAGTATCACAGCACTCACAAGCTTCATGGGAATCGGAACTGGTCTTCTCAACGATCGATCGATAGCGATAACATTGATTTCTCCACAATTTTTAAGTCTACAAATCATATTATTCTCACATCATCTCTTTAATTACTAACTGATAATTAATAAAGTTCTTGCATGCTCCATATCGCACTGGATCCTTCAACGTTAGCTCCTGGAATATATACGCGCGCGTCTTTATTCTCAACCCATGCCGGCAGTCTATCTTGTTAGAAATATTTTTCTTTTCTGGTTTCGAATGCTGCAAACAAAGTAAGCTAAAATTAAAATTTATCGGCCTTCGAAAAAATCGTGCATGTAGCATTGTCTTAAGAGGTGATCCGGATCTATGTGCAGACTTTTCTAAATTTTTCTAGTGGTCTATTGGTATTCCGTCGTCGTACACAACTCAAGAAGTTTGATTCTGACTTAGCTCTATCCAGAACGAGAATGTGAAGAACAGGAAGAAATTTGACCAGAAAGTAATTTTGAGAGATTTTTTCTGTGTAGAAGAGATGATAAAAAAAGTTCAAGCATAATAGACTATAACGGATGGCTGGATAATGACACGAAAAAAAATGTGTTTTAACGTTTTGGATTAATGTGAGAAATTAATAGGTGTAACGTTTGGATTAATGTGGAAAATCAACAGGTATTTTACTGTCCAAAGTTTAAATGATTCACAAACGGTCAAAAAATTTAAGAGGAGAAAAAAAAAATAGGATCCCAGCCTAAACCCAAAGAAAAAATTGAGTCAGCATTTGGCGCCCGCAGATGTGGGTACGTACCCGCACTCATTACGTGCACCGAGCCGAGGCGGGCCGGACGGCGCACGCATGTGGCCCTTAGGACACCCACACAAGATTTAAATGTAGCAAAGGAGAGTAAAGCAATATATACACAATGAAATCCATGATCACCTAGTCCATGTGGGACTATATTGAATTGGAAATTTGAGCTTTTGCTAATGTGTGTGAACTCAAAAACACACGCACAGCCGACATATCTTGCTTGTTCTCTTGTTAGACAATATGTATAAGCAATTTGTCAGGATGTGGTGGTGGTGGTGGTTGTGAGTGTTTACTAGCTAGTAACGTAAAAGCTTTTAGAACAAATGATGGATTAGTTATGGTTACCTACTGTTAATCAACTTAGATTGGTTTGCATGTTTGAGCTATAGTTGAACATCCTAGGACTTGTGTGTACGTGAGTTAAATTAATTTCATAGGATGGCCTCTTTTGATTGATACATATATATATATATATATATATATATATATATATATATATATATATATATATATATATAGAGAGAGAGAGAGAGAGAGAGAGAGAGAGACATGGTTAATCAACTTGCTAATAACTTATAAAATCAACCCACACACATTGGTATAACCCATATCCCAACTAGTCCGGCCCATGATCACAGAGATAAATAAAAAGGACCCAAACAACACTCAAGCCACCTATCCCATATCCCAACTAGCCCGGCCCATGATCATAGAAATAAATAAAGAAGACCCAAACAACACTTAGGCCACCTATCATCCACATGAAGGAACACAATTATGAGTAGATGCAAAATTTCTGCAAATCACCGGGAAAAAAAAGTCTGGATCTGCTAAGATTTGCGAAGTAAACAATCTTGGAAGTTAGTTTGACTTGCCTACCATAGGCTATTCAAGGTTACCCTAAATTTCAGTTAACCTGCCCAATGAATCAACCGCCTAGTGGGTTAAAGTAGGGTGAGCATTATTCGATTTTGGACCGAAAATTGAACCGAATCGAACCGAATAAAAATTATAGAATTATATAAATATCCTCAATTTAAAAATATGTATATTTAAAAACAACTATGTATATATTTTGAATTACAACTTTGATAATTTAACAACTAGTTTAACTTTGTATGTAACTTTGAAATTCAACAAATATGTGTATAAAAATTAATTTAACCATGGTCCGAACTTTGGGTCCAACTCATTAATTTCAACCGAACAAACCGAATTCATTATTCGGTGCGGTTTCGGTTTTGAATTTTTAGAATTTTGGTTTATTCGGTTTTGACTAATTATGTCGATCGGTTATAGTTTATTATTCGGTTTTGGCTAATTCTGTTCGGTTGAAACCGAATAAACGGAACGCTCACCCCTAGGTAAAAGCAGAAACGGTTGTGTTTCTAAATAATTATGTCGATCGGTTATAGTTTATTATTTCTCTTTACTTAACTGACCGACTAATTTAACAACTCTAATAACCGCTACTTAAAACCACCCAATTCTAATCTCATCATAACCGCTCAAAATCGGTACTCTAAAAATACCTCATAATCGTTACTCCTACAGTTGCCAAGCAGACATTAATTTATTTTTTCAACCCCATGAATGTGTATTATGGGTTCTTATATACAGTATGGGATAATGTGTTAGGTATATACTTGTCATAGCGTTTTAGATATATATACATGGGTTAATGCATCATGATTTAGAAATTGGTCAATTTTTTAGTTGTCATACATAGGTTAACTTGTTGGGTGATATTTGTGAATCTTATTAGATTTATGAGCAATGTATTCTAATTGCACTAACCTCCCAGATATGACAAAAAATATATAAAACTAGGATGGAAAGATGATGCACACTCAACAGTGCCATCATAAATGAAATTTGATGGACATATTGCAAATGGGCACACCTGCGATGAATTACGGGCTGACAAATTGGCAACCCAAATTACCTTGTTAAAATTGGACAAAACATGTGTCATAGCAACTCTCCGATGGTTCTCACAAAAATAGCGCAACTCTCGTATGGATTTGACGAATGCAGAGAGAATAATTACAAGCTTCTGAAAATAATGATACAAAAAGTTGGACGGTTAGGAACCAAATTCACAGTCGACGAATTCGAGTTTTGTCGGTTCTCATACGAGAGCATCCTTAGTTAATGCTCATCCTTTGGCCTAATTTCTACAATTTCGGTACCATCACACCCATATGCCCAATTTCGGTACCTTATAGATGTTAGTCCCGGGGCTTGATCAAAGATGGAAAAAACTGATGCAACCGAGATCTAAGATGTCACACAAAAACTTTGCAGTGATCAAACTCAAGATCTACGATGGTACAATATAACAAATAGCCAAATTATAATCTGAAGGAGGGAAATAGAGAAGAGAAGATCTCTCGTTCTTCCTTGCAAACGTGTTGCAATTGGGACAGAACGAGTTACAATAATCTGGAGGAAGATTAGATGAAGAACAGTTGCTGGGGTGTCAAAACACCGTTGCTCAAAGCAAGATTTGCCCCACACGATCTGCTTCCAGGAACCAGCAAGTTTGAAGAACTTGTGGAACGCTCGAAGTCACCTTTGTTCTGACTCCTCGGATGGACTTGCAATGGCTGCAACAACTCTCTCTCTCTTTCTCCTTTTCTGACTTGTAATTTTCGTAGTAGTCACAAAGGAGGCCAGAAGAGAGTATATATAGAGAGAGGGTGGAAACCCTAGCCGCCTCTTCAGTTATGGAAAGATTGAATCAAATCTCAAAACATAGCAACGAGATTTAATTCAAATCCCACGAAATTAATTCAAATCCCACAAAGATAGGATCTGAATTAATTCAAATCCCACAAAGATAGGATCTGATTTAATCGCATTGATTCAGCCTTTCCATTACTGATTTGTAATCTGCACAGTCAGCGGATCCCTCCATGCGGCAGCAGCAGCTGCTTGGCCGCATGAGCCTAATGGCCGCATGGACCGCATGAGCCGCATGGACCGCATGAGCCGCATGGACCGCTTGGGCCGCATGAGCCGCATGAGCCGCATGAGCCGTATGGACCGCATGTGCCGCATGTGTAATGTCCCGCTCCGTACGAGACATTTGGTTGGCTTATTGGATGGGATCAGAATATTGGACCGTGACTTATGTTGGAAATCAGGAGAATTGAGACAGATGCAGTCTCTCTTAGCTGGCTAGACGGAATGGATATTGGAACGTGGCTCGCTGGTGGAGCTACGCTTAGTGGAATTTTGGGTGAGTGGAACTGTCCTTCCTCCTCCTTACTCCTTCATGATTAATAAATGAAGTATTGAAATGCTATGAACTGTCCCTAAATGTCCCATATGTTAGTTGCTAAATAATAGAGATGCTTATGCTAAGAATCATTGAAATGTACACTCATTGAACTGCTAATGTGATTCGCTGCCTGAGATTGAATTGATAACCTTGTTCCTTATGTTTAATATTGCTGAAACGACAAAACACTTGAATATTGAGATGCCTTGTGAATGATCGAATAAGAAATGAACTGGCTGTGCTATTGACCCAATGAACTGAATGAAACACTAGAATTATGTACTCTCTCTATAACTGTTACAAGAATATGAAATGCTACCTGTCCCTTATAAGATATGAATGTATGTTAAGTTCCTCTTAAGAAAGGAATGATATGAGATACATTGCAATGAAGCAATGAATGAGATATGATAAAGCTGGGATCGTTGAGATCACCAAATGAAATGATGGTAATGACGAAATGAATAAGTCATTGAATATGACTAATGATGCACTGTTGCCTTTACTTTCCTTAATATAGTTTACCATGCAATTTTGTTCACAATCGAGTCGGACACGCATTCGCATGGTCATGGACAACTTGTATACAAGGTTTGAGTAATAATTTCCTCGAACGGTTCCTAGGGCCCTGGGGACCGATTCGGCCTAGGAGGAAATAATGATGAGTGCTATGGGAGCACGGATAAGGCGGGGTGGCATAGAGGCTCGCCACCTACTATGCTGACCGCATTATCTTAAAATGAAATGAAATGAGAAGAGTCCATATGGTTTAACAACACCAGTGACCATGTAGTCAGGATGCATGCTAATGAATGTCTTATGCAGGCAGAGTAAGTATATCTGCTAACCTGTATTTGATGCAGGTATGAAGGAGTCGGCTATCGGTAAGAAATCACTTAAATGTGATAATTCAATATATGTGTTGGTTTAACTTGCATGCTTACGTTCCAAATAAGTTTGATGATGCTGTATGTAGCCTTTCAGTATGAGATCCTGCTTAACATGTTAAGTCAGTATGCTAAGAAAGATGCCTTGCTAATCATTGCTCAAACACAACATACATGCTAAGTGATGCTTGAAGTGAGAACTGTCATAATGTTTAAGATGTTAATGTCAATGATGCCTTTTCATGATAACCTAGTATGCCTCAATGATGCCTTTGCATGATAACACCAAGAATGTTAAAAAGATATGTCCACATGAATGCTACAAAGAATATGTTTACATGCTTCACTCTGATTATTACCCATGAACTGTAAACTGATGCTAGGCCCCAAGTAGAAAGACCATTCTAATAAATGTTTGCTTAAATGATCACTTTAAATGTTGGTTTATGCGAGTGGGTTGGATTCTACTCGCCAGTGCATAGATGATGTGCTGACCCACGTTTTGTGGGCAGGTGCTCTTGCTTGGAATGTTCTACACACGAAGATTGGCTTGATTGGTCCCGCGGCATCGAAGATTTGTTGGGCATACAGAAGCTCTCCTTGCACAAGATGATGTCTTCTGTTTATAAAGGACATAATGTATGGAACATTGTAATCAGTTGTACCAGTGAGATTGTAAGCCAAGTCGGTATATCGAGTTGTAATCCATTGTATCTAAATATCAAATGTAAGCTGTATAGCATTGTTTAGTTGGTTTCCAATGTAAAGTGAGATGTGCTGTAATCATTGTACTTCAATACAAGTCTTGTACTCTTCTTCAATTATCAATAAAGAGAATAAAGTTCTATATATCTCTGTGTGGCTTCAAGTTACTCTTTTTCTCCGCTGCTATAAAGAAGTGATGTACTTCTATTCAATGAGAAAGATTGTCCTCACTAACTTCAATTTGTCTGCTTCTGCCGCTGCGATGTGTTTCTATTTGAAGATAATCGATTATGTACCATCTTTGCCTAGTATAAGTGCAATACCAGACTTGTACGGCATCACGCCCAAGCGAGGACGATCGATTCCAAGAGATAAAATATGTGAAGAAATGACTCTACGAATCGGGGCATGACAAATTGGTATCAGAGCACGGCTTTACGTCCTTGGTCTCTTCTTTGATTCATTTTAAATCAAAGTTGCATCGATGATTAACTAAAGTTGCTTCCGCGATCACTCAACGTTGCTTCCGTGATTAAATCAAAGATTGCTTCCGCGATTATTCTATTGTTGTTCGGTAATCACCCTTATGTTATCTGTGCTTGAAAGTTTGTTGATCCTCTTGGCTGCTCACTGGATGTTCCATACAATAAGTCTATATATATTGTGATGCCCCCAAATGAATGATTGTTGTTGGTTTGGACACAAATAACCCAATAATGACTCGATGCCATAGTATGCTATATTGTAAATGTTGTTTAGAATGTGGGAATATAAGAAAGGTGGCTATGTATGCTGCGACAAGATGAGAATTGCATGTGATGTTGGAAAGGGAATTGTGAATGAAATAATTGATGGATGAGTTTGACAGAACTGGTGAATTGACTCATGTGTGTTGCTAAGTGCTTTCGAGACCCTAAGAATGTTGGCTGATACTATTGAGACCCAGAGATGTTGGCTAAGTGTTATGATCATCATAGATCACAAATGTTTGGAATAGAATTGAGTTGGTATTGTTTAAGGATGGCCTGATTTCTGAGTGGTATATTGCCTCTACCACCTCAGAACGAGATGTATGTTGACCCTTTCCATGGGATAGCAGTGAGACTATCTGTGAGTACTGGGTAGTGCCGAGACTTAGCTGGGAGTCATGTATTATGGCTAGATGACTCGAGTGTCCTTTGACGGTGATGTTATGTTGGATAGCGAGATTGTCGGAAATTATAATCGGTGGCATGGTTAGAAATTGTTTAGTCGAGTGATGACTCGAGCTAGTAAGACAGTTAGTATGCTACGGGTAAATAGACTTGGCTAGAGAATATTGTGGCTTAGAACATCTGAATGTTGACTTCGATTGGTTGGATACAAATCAAATGTGGCTAATACAAAGTTGGTTGCTAAGCTGAAAGTTTAAAAATATTGTCGGTGAATCAAAGGGATATTAGAAATCTGTGCCTTGATCCTAAGGTGTAATAGATGTCAATCCATCTTGATCACCAAAGGATAGTCATTGCATAGATGCATGATGCTGAAAATTGAATTGTACTAGAAAAATAACAAGTAGTGACTCAGAATACTGTTGTTGCCTAGAGGATGGTTAAGTGATACATAAATTGTCGGATTGAATAGGATGAACTACTTGACCATTACTGCATGAGATTAAGAATGCCGTAAGATAGTTTGATGATTGAGAAACAAATGGAAAACGAGAAATTGCAAACATGTTGGATAATGTCGGTATAGGTGATTGTTGGTTGGGATATAGATTGTTGGCTTATGACTTAGTGGTTTGACTCTGTCATACGGACCAAATAGTATGATTCCATAATTATGTTAAGACTATCGGAATCGATGACCCTTGAATAGTTAGCATTGGCTTATGGGTTCGTGTGGGTACAAAGGAATTTGAATAGAAATGTGGATCATTGGAAATTTACTTGATGGATTATTAGAACGATGAGAATCGTATGTCGGGTTGGAATTTGACCGTAATGTTGATAGATCGATCTTAGTCGATCGTTAGGTAAGTCTAGAGTGAGCCTCTGTGGGAATTATTCCTTGAGGAAGACACTAGATAGATAGACTTGACCCTAGAAACTGTGGGCTACATGACCAATTGTTGGCATAACCAACATTGGCGATTAGTTATTCAGACTGAGTTAAAACCCATAGGTTTGGGTAGAGTTCCTTAGAACTGTTGGTTGCTTGTTGGCCTTAAGAATAAGAAAATAGTATAACCCTAGTAGCCGTCCACTCTAGGGAAGTCACCTGAACGATTAAGTTTAGCTATCAGTGTAGCTAACCTTAGAGACTGACTGAATAATAGATGACCACTGGAGACCCATAGGATGACCTTGTGGCATTAAATGAGAGACAACGATAATGAGTATTGACCTAAGGGAACGTATGCTTCAACTTGTGCCTTAAAAGATATTTGACCCTTGAGGATTATTTGTCGGCCATAAGTGGGAATTGCAATCGTAAGGTAAGACTCGAGTGTACCTATAGTCGGGTAGCTAAGTTAACCTTGACTGTTGCATAGAATTATATCCTGACTCGGGTAATCGATAGTGGGTGACGTCGGACTGTGTCTTATAGAAAAGATGAGTTGCCTCGGTGAAAAATATTGTTGGATTTGGGAATGAATATGATTGCATGTTGTGAACTCTTGATATGATTGGCTCTAAGTTAGACCCTTGATCGAATGTTAGAAATGTTATGCTTGGGTATAGAGTTTAACCAAGTTGTCCCTGATATTAAGTATTGTAGCCTGGAAGATAGTGATTGTGGCAAAGTGAATAAAGCAATAAGTCAAATGAAAGGATGCTAAGTCGGATTTAGAAAAGAAAGTTATATTGTGGCTGATCGAATCGTACTAACATGGAAGTTGGCTGAAGTACATATGTTTTGGGGACGCCTAAAATATGTGTATGGATCCAGCCGAAGTGATTGGTTGCGACTGAGATAACATTATGGGAAGAAATTAGCGTACTAGCACGGACTTTGGCTGATCATGATTAATAAATGAAGTATTGAAATGCTATGAACTGTCCCTAAATGTCCCATATGTTAGTTGCTGAATAATAGAGATGCTTATGCTAAGAATCATTGAAATGTACACTCATTGAACTGCTAATGTGATTCGCTGCCTGAGATTGAATTGATAACCTTGTTCCTTATGTTTAATATTGCTGAAACGACAAAACACTTGAATATTGAGATGCCTTGTGAATGATCGAATAAGAAATGAACTGGCTGTGCTATTGACCCAATGAACTGAATGAAACACTAGAATCATGTACTCTCTCTATAACTGTTACAAGAATATGAAATGCTACCTGTCCCTTATAAGATATGAATGTATGTTAAGTTCCTCTTAAGAAAGGAATGATATGAGATACATTGCAATGAAGCAATGAATGATATATGATAAAGCTGGGATCGTTGAGATCACCAAATGAAATGATGGTAATGACGAAATGAATAAGTCATTGAATATGACTAATGATGCACTGTTGCCTTTACTTTCCTTAATATAGTTTACCATGCGATTTTGTTCACAATCGAGTCGGACACGCATTCGTATGGTCATGGACAACTTGTATACAAGGTTTGAGTAATAATTTCCTCGAACGGTTCCTAGGGCTCTGGGGACCGATTCGGCCTAGGAGGAAATAATGATGAGTGCTATGGGAGCACGGATAAGACGGGGTGGCATAGAGGCTCGCCACCTACTATGCTGACCGCATTATCTTAAAATGAAATGAAATGAGAAGAGTCCATATGGTTTAACAACACCAGTGACCATGTAGTCAGGATGCATGCTAATGAATGTCTTATGCAGGCAGAGTAAGTATATCTGCTAACCTGTATTTGATGCAGGTATGAAGGAGTCGGCTATCGGTAAGAAATCACTTAAATGTGATAATTTAATATATGTGTTGGTTTAACTTGCATGCTTACGTTCCAAAATAAGTTTGATGATGCTGTATGTAGCCTTTCAGTATGAGATCCTGCTTAACATGTTAAGTCAGTATGCTAAGAAAGATGCCTTGCTAATCATTGCTCAAACACAACATACATGCTAAGTGATGCTTGAAGTGAGAACTGTCATAATGTTTAAGATGTTAATGTCAATGATGCCTTTTCATGATAACCTAGTATGCCTCAATGATGCCTTTGCATGATAACACCAAGAATGTTAAAAAGATATGTCCACATGAATGCTACAAAGAATATGTTTACATGCTTCACTCTGATTATTGCCCATGAACTGTAAACTGATGCTAGGCCCCAAGTAGAAAGACCATTCTAATAAATGTTTGCTTAAATGATCACTTTAAATGTTGGTTTATGCGAGTGGGTTGGATTCTACTCGCCAGTGCATAGATGATGTGCTGACCCACGTTTTGTGGGCAGGTGCTCTTGCTTGGAATGTTCTACACACGAAGATTGGCTTGATTGGTCCCGCGGCATCGAAGATTTGTTGGGCATACAGAAGCTCTTCTTGCACAAGATGATGTCTTCTGTTTATAAAGGGCATAATATATGGAACATTGTAATCAGTTGTACCAGTGAGATTGTAAGCCAAGTCGGTATATCGAGTTGTAATCCATTGTATCTAAATATCAAATGTAAGCTGTATAGCATTGTTTAGTTGGTTTCCAATATAAAGTGAGATGTGCTGTAATCATTGTACTTCAATACAAGTCTTGTACTCTTCTTCAATTATCAATAAAGAGAATAAAGTTCTATATATCTCTGTGTGGCTTCAAGTTACTCTTTTTCTCCGCTGCTATAAAGAAGTGATGTACTTCTATTCAATGAGAAAGATTGTCCTCACTAACTTCAATTTGTCTGCTTCTGCCGCTGCGATGTGTTTCTATTTGAAGATAATCGATTATATACCATCTTTGCCTAGTACAAGTGCAATACCAGACTTGTACGGCATCACGCCCAAGCGAGGACGATCGATTCCAAGAGATAAAATATGTGAAGAAATGACTCTACGAATCGGGGCGTGACAGCATGTGCCGCATGAGCCGCATGTGCCGCATGAGTCGCATGAGGCCGCATGAGCCGCATGAGCCGCATGTGCCGCATGTGCCGCATAAAGACCGCATGACTGCTGACTGCTGACGTGCTAAGTGCAAAGTGCGCCAACAAAATGCCACATTACGTCTCATGAGCCCATGAGCCCGAGTCCGAGTCCGAGTCGCTAAGCCCCTTTGGGGCTTAGCTCCAAATAGAATTAATCCAAGAGAATAACAAAAGCATTAATGCTTAATCCTTGGAGCCTTATTCTTACCTCCTTGTAAAATCACCCACATGGTTCCCTCCTTAGGGTCACCACCCCATGTGCATCTCTCAACAACACACCCAAGTATATATGTTAAGATAACTCATGGTGCATTTCCGATGTGGGACTAAAATTTACAAGGCATGTTGAGAGCAAGCTCTCTCCATGTAAAGAAAGCACCAACAATCCCCCACATATCACAACATATATATGTGTCCAGGGTTGAGCGTTCCCCACAGTAACTGTCCATTTTGCATTAGGATAGATGTCGCTGACGACTTGAATCTTTCCGCATGGATTAAATAACAATGTGATACAAGAATGGACTACGCCTTGAATTCTGCACCACAATTGTAATTCTTTCCACTCACAAAGTGTAGTTACGTGTGCTTCTGGCTGCACATTAAAGGTCCTGTGCCAGCCTGGTTTCAGTGTTTAATTTTGGGCGTCTACAAGTTTACCCTCAAGAGACGGCCTGATATCTCTTTCCATACACTATAGGTGAGTTCTTTATTAAAGAGATATGGCATGAAGCCTTGCGCTTCCTTGCGGTGCTACGCCGCTATGACATGGCCTGAAGCCGAGGCATTATCCCTACCTGGGAACCTCATCGTAGTGTCATACTACTGTAGCATGAGGTCACAAGCCTCTTTGTAGTGCCAAACTACATAGCATGAAGCCTAAGGCTTCCTTGCGGTGTTACGCCGCAACGATATGGCTTGCAATGCCGAGGCTTTACCCTACCTGGGTACCTCATCGTGGTGTCGTGCCACTGTAACATGGGGCCATCCTCCCCTTTGTAGTGCTGTCTACAACTCTTTAATTACGTCATACAGCATTAGGCTACCTGCCTATTTGCGGTGCTACGCCGCTGTGACTTGGCTTGCAAAGCCGAGGCATTACCCCTACCTGGGAACCTCATGGTGGAGTCACCCCACTGTAGCATGGAGTTTCACTCCTTGTAGTGCTGCTCTACCATGCTTCCTGTAAAGCACACCAGGCATTCACTCTGCCTGAGAACTCATTAAGACGTTTAAGCCAACCTTCCACAGGATCTGTTTTTTTCCGCAGAAAAATACATAGTAGACAACAGTGGTTATGGGTCTGTGTCCCTTCCATGTTCCAGAGAACAAGTACCCACTGTTACCTGATAGTTTTCCAATCAGTGATCCTCCTTTGAACCAAAAGTTAGATGCCTAGTAGATTTCTCTTTGAACTAATAGCATAAAACTTTATGGTAGGATTACAAAGACACACTATCAGAATGCCTTCAAGCCCATTTTACAAGCTTGTCATCGACCAACTGGCGCTTGAGGCCCTTTGTGAACGGATCTGCCAGGTTCTCCTGACTCCGAACATCAACCACTGCAATTACACCTCTTTTGATAAGATCGTGTACTGTCCTGTGCTTCAACCGCACAGTCCTCTTCTTCCCATTGAAGAGGTCATTTGATGCCACCGCCGCAGTCGCCTGGTTGTCACAGTATATCGGTATCGCCGGTATCTGAGCCCCAACCACTGGAAGATCATACATGAGCTCCCGAAGCCATTCTGCTTCATCTGCTGCAGTTTCAAGTACATAGAATTCAGATTCCATGGAGGAACGAGAGAGTATAGTCTGCTTCTTCGACTTCCACGATATAGCAGCTCCACCCAAGGAAAAGACATATCCACCTGTGGATCTCTCGCTTTCCACCTCTGAACACCAGCTAGCATCACTGAAGCCTTCCACTACTGTCGGATACCCGTTGTAGTGCAGTGTATATGTCTGAGTTTTCTTGAGATATCTCATCACCCGCTTCACAGCTTTCCAGTGCTCAACCCCTGGGTTGCTTGTGAACCGACTCAGCATTCCCACGACGAAAGCTATATCAGGCCTTGTGGCAGTTGTTGCGTACATCAAACTTTCGATAACGCTAGAATACTCCAGCTGCCTGACGCTTTCCCTTGAATTTGGCTTCAGCTTCTGATCACACCTGTATGGCATATCGATCACTGGAAGATCCTTATACCCATAGCGTGTGAGCATCTTCTCAATGTAGAGAGATTGTGACAGCACTACTCCAGTGTCTGTCCGGATGATCTTTATGCCCAAGATGACATCTGTATCCCCCAAGTCCTTCATACTAAACTTGGTTGAGATGAACTTCTTTGTCTCTGTGACACAGCCTATATCCGTACCTAGGATTAGCATGTCGTCCACATACAGACAAACGATGACTCATCTTCCATCAGCGAACTTTGTGTAAACACATTTGTCCGTCTCGCTGACTCTGTAGCCGTTTGACCTAATAACTTTGTCAAACTTCTCATGCCACATCTTGGGAGCTTGCTTCAAACCATACAATAATTTCACCAACTTGCAGACTTTGTCTTCAAGACCTTTGACGACAAATCCATCTGGCTGTTGCATGTAAATCTCTTCGGTCAGCTCCCCATTCAGGAATACGGTCTTTACATCCATCTGATGTATCACCAACTTATGTATAGCTGCTAGAGCGATTAACATCTTGATGGTGGTCATCCGGGCTACTGGAGCGTACGTGTCAAAGTAGTCTATCCCCTGTTTCTGAGAAAATCCCTTGGCTACCAGCCTGGCCTTGAACTTGTCAATAGTTCCATCTGCCTTCATCTTCTTCTTGAAGATCCATTTACATCCAATGGGCTTTTTTCCTTCAGGTAGATCTACCAACACCCATGTGTTATTGGAGGTGATAGAGTCAAACTCGTCATTCACTGCCTCCTTCCAGAAGATAGCATCTCTGGTTTTTATCGCCTCATCATAGGTAAGCGGATCTGCTTCCACATGATAGGTGACAAAGTCATCTCCGAAATCTTTCGGTCTCCTCGCTCGCTTAGCTGACGGCTCTGCGAGTTCTGGTACAAGAGTTGTTTCCTCAACAACAGCTTCTTCTTGGACTACTAGCTTATATGAGATTTCAGTCTCATTTGCTCCTACATTATTTTCCGGAATGTCCGAAAGAACAATGTTTTTGTCTTTTGCAAACTTGTCTTCAAAGTATTCAGCATCGCGAGATTCGATGATATGATTTGACTCAATATCAAGAAATCTCCGAGCATCACTCTTCTCGGCATACCCCAAGAAGATCGCCTTCGTAGTCCTTGTCCCTAGCTTCTGAATCTTCAGATATGGGAGCTTCACATACGCCAGACACCGCCACACTCGAATGACATTCAAGTTTGGTCTGACTTTGAACCAGAGTTCATGAGGAGTTACGTCCGAAGTTGCATGTGGCACTCTATTTAGAATAAAAGTGGCCGTCAATGCAGCTTCTCCCCAGTAGCATTTAGAAAGACCCGCGGTTAGCAGCATTGAGTTCATCATTTCTGTCAACGTTCTGTTCTTCCTTTCTGCTACTCCGTTGGATTGAGGAGAGTATGGAGCAGTAGTCTCACATATAATTCCATGTTCTTTGCAGAACGATGCAAATTCATGAGACCTGTACTCCCCACCTCGATCACTCCTTAACCTCTTGAGTTGTTGTCCAGTCTGCCATTCAGCTTCGGCCCTGAACTCTCTGAACTTCTCGAAAGCTTCGTCTTTAGACTTGAGCAAGTAGACGAACGCGTATTTTGAGAAGTCGTCGATGAAGGTTATAAAATACTTCATCCCGGCCTTCGTGGAGAAATGTTTGAAGTCACAGATATCGGAGTGCACCAACTCCAGAAGATCTGTGCTTCGATTGACCCGATGAAAGGATTTCCTTGTGATCTTCGTCTGAGCACACACCTCACACTTCTCCACCTTACCTCCACATTTGGAGATAAGTCCTAGACTAGACATTTTGTTAATTCTTTTACAATGAACATGTCCTAGTCTATTATGCCACAACTCAAGAGAATAATCAGAAAATGCAACTGCATTAATGTCTTCAAACTGGTTAACAAGCTGAATTTTAAACATTCCTTCGGTTTGATAAGCCTTCCCGAAGTATGTTCCTTTCTTGGACATCACCATCTGACCAGCATTGATGTCCATCCTCAAGCCTGTGTTGCAGAGCAGGCTCCCAGAGATCAGGTTCTTGGCAATCGCCGGAACATGCTTCACACCTTGAAGCGTCAGAGTGTTCCCAGAAGTGAGTTTCAGTTCCACGGTCCCGATCCCCAGAACTTCAGCTTGGGCCTGGTTCGCCATGACAACCTTTTCAGATATTGGCTGGTACATGACGAACCATTCCTTGGCAGAACAGACATGGCAAGTCGCACCAGTGTCTATCCACCAGTCAGAGTCAACCCCCACAGTTGTGACCTATCCGATCATAGCAACAATGTTAGAAACCAATGAAACCTTATTAGGCTCACCTTTCTCTGATTGTTTAGGCTTAGATCTGCATTCACTCTTGTAGTGGCCTTTCTTGCCACAATTGTAACAAGTCACGTGGGACTTAGTCTTCTGTTGCTTGAAAGAAGGACCCTTCACTTTTAGATTAGTGAAGTCCTTCTTCTTGGGATGAGAAGCCGCCTGCTTCCCCTTTGGATCTCTCGTCTGCACAAGATTGGCTTTAGCCAACTGTTTGGACAGAGTGTCCACCTTCTGTTGGGAACGCATCTCGTCCTCAACATGGATCTCTTGTAATAGATCTCCCAAGCTAATGTCTAGCTTCTTTCTGTGCATCCTTGCATAGAAGGTACTCCATCCAGCAGGAAGTTTTGAGACGATCCCTCCGACGACAAACTTGTCGGGAAGGGGCATCTCTTCGTCTTCCAGTTTCTGACGCAGCTTCAGAAATTCCTTCACCTGTGGCAGCATGGACTTTTCGTCCTCAAAAAGCAATTTGTGATATTTTTCAACCACAAACATTTTGCTCCTGTTCTTGTCTTCTTCATACAGATTTTCCACAGACTCCCATATGTCTCTGGCAAGTTCCTTCTTTGAGTAGGATTCTGCCAGGGAGTCCTCCATAGCATTCAGGATGAGAAGCCTGCAGATGCTATTTTCCCTTCTCCACTTGGCCTGGAGTTTGGTAGCCGCGTTGATTGCGGTAGTAGATCCAGTGTCTGGAACAGAGGGTTCTTCCTCTAACAGAACATGATCAACGTCTTTCAGTTGAAGAGTCAGGTAAACCTTTCTCTTCCAGACTTGATAGTGCTCTCCATCGAACTTTTCCAACTTGCAGAAGTCCGATTGGAGGAGCGAAGCATTAATGTTTTCCATCTACACGGATCTTGCTTTGAGATTGTTAGTCCCGGGGCTTGATCAAAGATGGAAAAAACTGATGCAACCGAGATCTGAGATGTCACACAAAAACTTTGCAGTGATCAAACTCAAGATCTACGATGGTACAATATAACAAATAGCCAAATTATAATCTGAAGGAGGGAAATAGAGAAGAGAAGATCTCTCGTTCTTTCTTGCAAACGTGTTACAATTGGGACAGAACGAGTTACAATAATCTGGAGGAAGATTAGATGAAGAACAGTTGCTGGGGTGTCAAAACACCGTTGCTCAAAGCAAGATTCGCCCCACACGATCTGCTTCCAGGAACCAGCAAGTTTGAAGAACTTGTGGAACGCTCGAAGTCACCTCTGTTCTGACTCCTCGGATGGACTTGCAATGGCTGCAGCAACTCTCTCTCTTTTTCTCCTTTTCTGACTTATAATTTTCGTAGTAGTCACAAAGGAGGCCAGAAGATAGTATATATAGAGAGAGGGTGGAAATCCTAGCCGCCTCTTCAGTTATGGAAAGATTGAATCAAATCTCAAAAGATAGCAACGAGATTTAATTCAAATCCCACGAAATTAATTCAAATTCCACAAAGATAGGATCTGAATTAATTCAAATCCCACAAAGATAGGATCTGATTTAATCGCATTGATTCAGCCTTTCCATTACTGATTTGTAATCTGCACAGTCAGCGGATCCCTCCATGCGGCAGCAGCAGCTGCCTGGCCGCATGAGCCTAATGGCCGCATGGACCACATGAGCCGCATGGACCGCATGGACCGCATGAGCCGTATGGACCGCATGGGCCGCATGAGCCGTATGGACCGCATGAGCCGCATGTGCCGCATCTTCAGTTATGGAAAGATTGAATCAAATCTCAAAAGATAGCAACGAGATTTAATTCAAATTCCACGAAATTAATTCAAATCCCACAAAGATAGGATCTGAATTAATTCAAATCCCACAAAGATAGGATCTGATTTAATCGCATTGATTCAGCCTTTCCATTACTGATTTGTAATCTGCACAGTCAGCGGATCCCTCCATGCGGCAGCAGCAGCTGCCTGGCCGCATGAGCCTAATGGCTGCATGGACCGCATGAGCCGCATAGACCGCATGGACCGCATGAGCCGCATGGGCCGCATGAGCCGCATGAGCCGTATGGACCGCATGAGCCGCATGTGCCGCATGAGCCGCATGAGGCCGCATGAGCCGCATGAGCCGCATAAAGACCGCATGACTGCTGAGTGCGCCAACAAAATGCCACATTACGCCTCATGAGCCCATGAGCCCGAGTCCGAGTCCGAGTCCGAGTCCGAGTCGTTAAGCCCCTTTGGGGCTTAGCTCCAAATGGAATTAATCCAAGAGAATGACAAAAGCATTAATGCTTAATCCTTGGAGCCTTATTCTTACCTCCTTGTAAAATCACCCACATGGTTCCCTCCTTAGGGTCACCACCCCATGTGCATCTCTCAACAACACACCCAAGTATATATGTTGAGATAACTCATGGTGCATTTCCGCTGTGGGACTAAAATTTACAAGGCATGTTGAGAGCAAGCTCTCTCCATGTAAAGAAAGCACCAATAATAGATTCTAGATTGTAGGAACTAATTTTTGTAGAATAGTAAGTCCCAATTTGGAATCAACTTTCTACATCAATTTTTTGACCACACAATCTTTGAGACCTGAGCTCACTTTATCATTTCCTACTATTATCATACAAATCTAGTCCATTCTACATTTACCTCTTTTTTTTCTTTTTTTTTTTTTTTTGAGATTCTAAGTCCCAAATTGCATTGGAAATCCCAACTAGTAATGATGCTCTTAGCAAAGTCCATTTTGGTGCAATAAGCTCATTCAAATAGTTTTCACCCAACTTTGTGCTCATATTTCAATGATCAAAGGATGGAAAATAAAGAGGGTTATAGAAGACAGATCAGGACATAAAAAGAATGGGGGTGAAGCGGGAGGCTTTCCCGAAATCGTGTATGAAGCAACTATTATTCTGATTCTTCTTCTTCCTCCTATGTTTTATTTGCTGATAAAATAATGCCGGATAGCCGTCAGGTCCAGTCGCTTTGTTCGGGGTCATAATTTTTATGACTTGAAGTTATTATCGGCTGATTCAACCTTGCCAAGACGATGAAGGCTTGGAACAGATCTTTGAAATAGTCAACTAGAATTTTGGAGATATCAGTTGTGTGATGTCCGTTCCCATTTATCAAGCAGCTTATAGAATTCTTCCTCTTACGGTACATATGGAAGAATTTGGTGTTTCTATCCCCTTCGTCGAGCCAAGAAACTCTGGATATTTGCTTCCAATAAATCTCATGCTGGTGTAAAAGTTTGTTGAGATTTATTTGCACTTCCCTCTCATGTCTTTCAACCAGGTTCCCACATCTATTCTTCCCCCATGTCTTCAAATATGGCATCACTGCTTTTAGTTTTGCTACTAACTCATGCCGCTTCAAATTGTATTGGATATACCTTCTTCTTTTGATTCCCAAGTCTAACTTCATCAAAATAGGATTGTGGCAAGATCAACCCTCCATGAAGTGCCTGTATCTTTCCGCTATATTAAAATTACCAGACCTGAGAGGGCCAGAATACCCTAAGTCCATAGCCGCGGATATATATGTCGAACCACTGGATAAAGTGTTTTGTGGTGATTGAAATTGAATGAGTTCCCTCCAACCTTTTCGACTGCATTTAGGATAGACTTGCAGTTTCCTATGCAATGCCAGGGCTCAATTATAGATGAAGTGGTTGATATGAATCCTTCCCAGAATGATCTTCTATCAGAAACACCTAGGTGGTCCATCGATGCAGAAGAGATGAAATGGTGGTCAAGGTTGATGTTGGATTTCCATAAGACACTGCAGTACTATCATCAAATTCTCGCTAGGGAAGTAGCTGAAATAGACGAGCACCTTGTCTCTTCCAGGAAGGTGATTGATAGACGGCCTCTTCGACTGGAAAAACGATTGTAAAGAATGAACGAATTGACGAGTCGCTGCCTGGGTCCGTCCGCATAAATCCCTATTCCTGCTCCAAATCATTAGTAAATATCCTGCTCCAATGGGCGTTTATGATTTTGGTTGGAGTATCTGTGAGATTTTGTGTCAACGAGAACAGAAACTGCATAGATTTTAGGAGATTTGCATGATTTGGCAAGCTTCTGAGTGGAAGGCATGAATTTTTTTTTCTTTTTCTGTAGAGTTAACTCAATATCATGAAAAAGAGAGGATGTATTTATTAAAGGGTTTTGGCTGGGTGGATTGACGTTGCCACTGGGGGGTGTTGACTAAAACTCGTATTATACAGGATATGATTGGCAATATCATCCAACGTAGGGGCCCTTGGTAGCAATCACCCGAATAAAACTCATATTATACACGAAATTTTCCGTAAACACTTGTGTAATACAAATTTTTAAGCATGTGAAGTTTAAACGTATTCCGTATGAATTATTAAAAAATTGGCACAAGAAATGTACGTGGTGGGAGCAAATTTTTAACCAAATTTTACAATCGTTTGTCTAGTAGAAAAGCACGGATATGGGAGCACCTCCGTCAACTTCCCATCAATAAGACCGTCCACTTCCCACATTTAGAAATACCATGACCCAATCGGCCACAAAACATGCAGAATTTTGGGAGTCTTTCGCAGCGCAGATTCACCAAGCATTCGTTGCCATTACCCATTGGTACCTTCATTTTTCTGATAAGAGGTTTTGTTTGCTCTAGCAAATAAGCTCCAGCTGGCAGCATCTTTCAAGTTGGGGTGGGATGTGGGTAGTTTGCGCTCACGGATCCAATCCTAGCTGCGACGGTATTGATGAAGTTAATAAAGCAAGTTAACTGGATCCAAAAACTTGCATTGTAAAAGAAGTATTCTGAAGGGAGTTTATTGGGTAAACAACGTTCAAGATGCTTGTTGATTTTCCAAGGGCCGTTGTCGAATACAAACTTTGCAGAAAAATGATCCAGCATATGTACATGTGAGAATAACATAATAAAGTTTCCAGTCACTGAGGGTTAGAGAATGGAGAAGATGAGGAAATAAGGGTGCTAAGTTTTTCTTGCACCTCACAGAACGAAGGTGGATGGGAAGATGTCATGAATTGACAACTGAGAAGGAGGAAGAGGATTAAATCCTGTAGAATCTATTCATATCGACCGGGAAATTCAGTGATAACAAGAGCCTTTCAGTTACAGATATGTAAAAATGGAGGCTGGCAACTAACTGAGAAGGAGACTGCCATGGGCAGAGTATGTTGTTGTTGTTGAGTAATTCTAAAAAATTATATTACTTTCACATTTGAATTATTCATATCGGAAAATTCAGTGATAACACGAGCCTTTCTATCAGAAAAACCCAAAGCCTTTCAGTTACAGATAAGTAAAATGGAGGCTGGCAACGTTCAACAGAACTAAAATTGAACCAATCAGAAAGACTCAATTGCCCTCAATGGTCGACTGTCTCACAGCTGCTCACTGCAATTGAATTATTGTAGCATTCCAGTTCCTTCTTATAAGCAGCCATGGCTGGAGCTGCTAACTCCTTCCAAATCTCCTTCTCTGCCTCATTTAATTCCTACACCAGCAGGAAACATATGTTTAGAACTATATCAGAAGATAAAAGAACAGTACCTGTCATGAATAATACAATACCTTCCATTTCACGGAAATCATAGCATTAATCGTAGAGTTTCCAATCTCAGGCCGTTCCTGTGACAGTTCTTTCCTAGTTTCCTTGCTGAAATTTGCATCAAAAGTCTCCTCAGTTTGGATGTAACATATATAACAAGATAGGAAGAACTATTTTTCAGTGTCAAAACCTGAAGATAAGGAAAGCCGAGGCTGGCTTCTTTGGCTTGTTTGGATGTGAATTCTCTTTCTTCTTCTTCTGTCGATTTTCTTTTGTTTTCTGTTGCCAATGTGAGGTATACAGATGATTGCATTAGTAAAGTTCGCTACGGGGGCAAATGCTTGCATAATTACAGATGAAAACAATAAGAGCAAACCTTGATGATATTCTCAGTTTTCTCTTTCTTCTTGAGCAACTGAAGACCTTCTTGTTTCATAATTTTCCTCTGTTCCTCCTCTTCCCTCTCTATGTTGGAAGCATCCTGTTACCCCAAAGTTATGTCACTTAGGTTACATATAGGAACTTTAGTGTGATTTAGTGCATGAAGTGTCGGTGTCGGGGATACATGTTCAACAAAGGACATAGCACGGATTGTATTCTCACCTCGAGCTTCTTCTGGTTGTAAAGCTCTTTTTGTCTATTGTACTCTTCCATCCGTTTCTTTGCCATCTGTGTTGAAAGCATGCAGTTACAATTTTATGCTGGCTTCTTTTTCTTTCAAGTAAATGGAAAATTGTTAATATGTACCTCTTCATAAGGTGCTTTCTTTTCCTGTGTCATGTTCTTCCACTCTTCACCAGCTATCTTAGAAATCTGTAGAGACATCGTTGAATATGATCGATATCAGAATCTAGTTACATGTAACAACACTACATCCACTTGTAAAGATAGAGTAGTATTATCCAACGTACCTCAACCATACTCTTGGCTTCTTCATGCAACGCTGCACGACGGTCGCTTGCGTACATGAAGAATGCCGACACAGGCTTCTTGGGTTTCAAAGGATCCTTCTCCTTCTTCACCTTCTTGCCCTCTTTGCCGGCTTCCTCCTTAAATAGGAGGTACTGTTCTAGCAACTCCATTGCAGTCTTTTGCATCTGTTCATCCTCCATGAGCTTCATGGCCTCATTCTCGCGCTTCTCTTTACTGACGATCTGCAAGTAGGCTTCCTTCTCTTGCTGGTACTTCTCCTCGTACGGCTTCTTCTCTTCAGCACTCAGGCCCTTCCATCTGGCCCCTAGGAGGATTGAGGTCTCTTTGAAATCGGCATTTGGGTTCCCTTTCTTCATCTAAAGGACGAAATTGTTTCCGTAAATATCTTGGATGTGACTGTAACAATTTTCATGTATTATTGATCTCAATTACCTCATTCCACTGATCTTTGCACCACAAAATGTAAGGTGTGGACGGCTTCGTCGTCTTCTTCTCCGTACAGTCTTTCTTCTTCTTCTTCTCGTTCTTTTCTTTCTCTTTCTCCCTCAGAGACTTAATAAGAGGAAAATTCTGCAATACCACATGACAGGACACAGGACACCATACAGACACGACATTGATTTTAAGCATGTTCACATCTAATCATGAATTACATATATAAAAGAAAAAAGAATTGCAAAATTTAAGAAAGAAGAGTACCATTGTGGGTTTGAATTCCTTGAGCTTCTGGAGCTTCTTGATCTCCTTCTGGAGCTTCTCTTGCTCCTTGCATCTCTTCTCCAGCTCCTCCTCCTTGACCCTTATCATCTCGTCGCGCTGCTTCAGGAGCTCCTCGGTCTTCTCCTTCTCGACCCGGAGCTTCTCGAGCCGCCTCTGGACGTCCTTCAGCTCGTCGGCGAGAGACTTCTCGGTGGCAATGATGCCGGCCTTTGGCTTGGAGATATCCTTCTTGATGGGCTTGTCATTTGGGGAGACGAGCAAGGAGAGGCCGTCGACTCGGTTCTCCTTCCCGGCAGAGGCGTTGACCTCGCTCGCAGAGAGGGCCTTGAGGGCCTTTCGGCTCTTTCCCTTCTTGGTAACTTCTGCCATTGCTTCTGTCTGGATATAGAGAGAGATGTCGGGGTTGGAGAAGAATGTTATGGGAGTTTATATAAAGAGAAAGAAGACCAAGAATGTGACATGGGGGAAGGGAGAGATGAACTAACGGTAAAAAATTTCAAATTTCAAACGGATTTGACAACCAACTGGATGGTTTGGATGCTTTTGACTGTTGGAAGTATGCGCTGACAGAATTGCCCTTGCTCAATTACTTCTGCTGGGTCAGCTGCAAAAACTTTCGCACAATAATAACTAGGGGTGGCATACGCTTCCGAGGCCAGTGGTTCTGATCCGGTCCGAACTGTAAAATATTCAAATAAATCAGTTCCTAAAATTTAGAATTTAAACGGACGACGGGACGGAACGAGTCCTATTTTTAAAATAAACGGAATCCCGGACCGACCTGTTTATAGGGGTATGTATTTTTTTAATCAATTTTGAAATTTTTTGCTATTATAGTTAATAGATAATAGTACATGTTATTGTTTAGTAAACAAATTCTAGAAATTTGGGAAGACATAAGACTTGTTTTGTTCTTATAGATAATAGAACATATGCAAATGTTAAACTTTTTTTGGACCCGTTTGGACCTGCGGGTTGGCCTGGTTCGGAACCGTTTCAAACGGGTCGAGCCCGTTTCGGTTCCAATTTTTTTGGACCTGTCCTGTCCCACCCCGTCAATTAACGGGTCCGGTCCGAGTCCATAAAATTTGGGTCCGGACCGACCCGTACCCACCCCTATTAATACCCTAGGCTTTGGTTCCCCAAAACAAGAAAAAATTATAATTTTTTGGTCTCTTTTTTTTCTTAGAAAAATTGTAATCTAAATCATTTTTTTTTTTCTGTATTTGAAAGTTCGTGCAAAATTGAATGAGAAATTGAATTTAAATTTTTGTGGTGGAAAGTAAATCTTGGGGTGGGTGGGGAACAATTTTTTCTCCTATTTTTTTCCTCTGGGAATTATTTTTTATTCCTCTTGAAATCATTTTACTTTCCAATTCATTACTTTTAGGAAACATTTGGATGAACGTTTTGTATTGCCAAGAATAAACTTTCCATTCCTTTTTCATGGGAAAGAAATTTAACATTCCTATATCCATGTTTGGTTAGGTTGAGAATATGTAGTTCGAAAAATTCAATTTTTTTCATTCACATGTTTGGTTCAGACAAAAATAATAATCTTAATTTGTTTAATTTTTCATTAGCGACGGGGTCGTCGCACAGAAGTTCCGAAGCAGAAACATTGAATAAGCCAGCGGAAAGTTAGAACCAAAACACAAGTCAACAAAATAGGCTCTTTATTGATATTGAACAAGGATTACAAAAGTGGCACGAGGCCATGATTACAATCACTCAGTCTCACTCTTCTCTTAAGTTACAAGTCACTCTGATCTCTCTCATTTCTCAATACAAAGCTTGACGAGCCAGCGGATGCTTCAGAAGGCGATGTCCATACATTATGTCCCGTATAAGTCCAGACTCTATGCGTTCGTCTCGCCTCGAAATGCCAAGGAACTCCGTGCCTCGACGCGCCAACGAGATCTACCTATGCCTACGCATGGAAACTATGTGGGTGTCAAGTACTCAACTGTACTGGTGGTGTGAGCTCCTCGCCCACCCATACCAAAAACCAACACATTCATTCAATTTGTGCAACATAAGCCCTTTATGATTGTCTTTCTATTCTCATTCAAATCCATCCGAACGAATTGCGTTGCGATCCTTGGGAGGAGAGGAACTTGCTGGAGACTTGCTAGCAAGGAATCAGAGGATTTGGACGGGAGGAAATCGGCGTCGACGCGTTTGGAGGATCGTTTCATTGAGATATTGACTCTCATTAGGTAAACCCCTCTAAATACCTGTAAATTTTAATTTTTTTTGTAGATGCATCCATATAGGTACCTCGGACCAGTACATGTAGTTTGGTAGGATTTTGTATCTGTTTGATAGGTGTATCAGACACGTTTCGGTGTATTGGAACACGTGTTCGACGAAATGCCTCTTAGAATCGAAAGTTCGTATTTTTTGATTCCGTTTTCACGAATTTGTTGCTGTGTATATTTGAAACAACTTTCGTGAAGACGGATCTCGATTTGACACGTTTTTTATGTCCAAATCGGACACGGACACGCGTGCACGGGACCCCCGTGCGTGTCCTGTTGTTCGAGTGTCATAAATTGACGCACAGGACACGGTTTTGCGTAAAATTTTATGGACACGTGGGGGCAACCTCTGCCCATGTGATTGTAAAATTTCACGATGTTTCGTGGAGCGTGTGCGAAGAAATCGAAGCCGTACTGGTTCGGCTGAACCGTACACACGTGCAAAAAATGCCAGTGACACGGCCTTCGTTCACGGACACGATGCGACGAGGAGACGAAACAGGACCATGGACACATAGCCCTAGACCTAGGCTAGCCGTAGAATCGACCACGTGGAACGACGTGGCTCGTGTCGCGAGCTACGGACGTCGACACGCGCCTACGAGGCCGCACGCGCGCGTGCTTTCAGCCCGTGCACTGTCCTGTAGTCTGAGTGTCATAAGTCAATGCACATGACACGGTTTTGCATGAAATTTTAAGGACACTTGAGGACAACCTCTGTGTAGAAGCATGGAAAATATTAGAATAAAGACATAAATGGCCCATGCGGTTTTGGGTAGCAAGTCTATGCGGCTCATACTGGAGTTGCCCTATGCGGCCCAAAAGAAGACCCTCAGACTCATGCGGCTCGGGGATGAATGCGGTTCAGCAGGAATATGCGGCTCAATTGACGACACGTGTGACCCCCCCCACAGTTGGCCACTGGAGTAATGGCCTCATTTAATGCTCTGACACGACTCGACGGCTGTCTCTGACATAAAGTATCATAATGGCTCTGCCATAATGACAGACTCTTCGGGAAAAGAAGAAAACCTCTGACCCGATCTGACAAAAATCCTAGATTGCCGCGTGGCAAAAGTCTCATGCGGCTCGGATAGAGAACAACTTCATGCGGCTCATTGAAGAATCATTCTAATATGATTAACAAAAATCCGCCATATGCGGTCCACCCATAGCCCGGTCTATGCGGCTCAACACCACGCTAATTCATGCGGCCCACAGAAACTATGCATATGCGGCTCATGGAGAGATCGTCCCCTGCGGCTCGCAAAGATTATGCATATGCGGCTCATGGAAAGTTCGTCCCCTGCGGCTCGATGAGGCATTGACTCATGCGGCTCACGAGGAGTATCCCCCTGCGGTTCAAGTGTTGGTCACCCTATGCGGCCCTGGCAGGATCTTCAATTAAAAAATGTGGCACTGAAGATGCAACAGAATCCCAACGAGAATATTCGACATCATCATCATAATTGCCGAGATCAGGACATATCATTCATCATCAAGCCAATAGGACACGTGGCGAGCAATCAAATATTGGCATAATCAATAACGAAGATTTAAAGCAGTCAGCATTAACTGCTCATAAGATTTGGTGCTATCCGCATTAGTGGTCGAGATTCATTATGATCAGGATCAAGGGCCCAGATAGAATGAAGGAGCGCCGACATTCCAAACAGATAATCATCAGCAAACCCTAATGATCCTACCCCACTCTTATAAATAGCCAGCATCATTCCCATGTAAAAAAAAAGGTCGGCAACAAAAGAATAAAAAAATAAGAAGAGAGAGATCTACACAGAGAGAGCTCCCCATTTTCTTGATAATCACAGAGAGAGAGAAGTCAGGAGAGCAACCCGAGGAGAGTAAGGAGAGCCTTTCTTCGTCAACGCCGAGCAGATCTTCCCCGAGCCAAGGCTGCATACCGATCGTCCAAGGAGTAAGGCAGAGCGGCCGTCGCTTTCCCGAGCCTCTATCGTCACCCCCCAGAATCAAAAATAAACAATCGTACTTAGTCTGCTGTACCTAGGTTTTCGTCCCTAGGCTTTCTTTGTATGAGCGAGTTTGTATTATGAGTCTAAGTTCAGTCCTCCGATAATTGTTCTGTTCTTTTACAATCAATGGCAAACACGATGGCGACTCTGCTGGGGACTAACTTCTCCACGGCTGAGGAGTTGGTGACGCAATCGGATGCAGCCAAACTTGGCTCCACACAACAGAAGATGGTCGTCCGCTTCGACCAACAGGCGTTCGAAGAGATGCTCTCTGAAGGCAGCGCTGGCCCAGTCCAGAAATGCACCCGCTCCACGAAGGCTCGCAAGGAGTGGAGGCCAAAGTCATTTGCTCCTCCCCAAGCCCTCGATGGGATACCCTCGGTCGCTCAAGACGGCGAGAAAGACTCTCCTGCGGCCCCACTTCAGATCGCAGACACCTCTGCTGTCCCCAAGTCCAGCAGAAGAAAACACTATGATGCTGGACTTGCAGGGGCAAAGAGGATCTCTGCTCAACCTGAACCGCAGAGGGGTATTAGCCGCAGAAAGAAAATCCATGCGACCACGACCGTCAACCACATGAAGAAAACTCATGCGGCCACTTCTGTCAGCCGTATAACTTATGCAGCTACAGTTCCCAACCACGTGGATGAGATTCATGCGGCTAGTAAAGTCAACCGCTTGCAGAAAACCCATGCGGCCACAGATGCCAACCGTATGCGGACAGCCTGCACGGCCGTGACTCCTAACCGCATAAGAACTCGTCCCACAACAGAAGACAGTCGCATGCAGATAGCCTGCACGGCACCCAACGCTAGCCGCATAGCGTCTCTACCACACTTCTCTCGATCAGTTTTCGACCGACTCTCATACGGTCCTAACTCTGATCACTTTCTGGATGAAAATCCAGACTCTATGATACCTAATGTGGACTCTTCCTATTACGCACCCACAAGTGCTAAAAAGAAAAAGTCTAGGGCAGCGCGGGCTCATCAAGTCCAGACAGCTGCCCCAACCTCTGACTATCGGGGCGTCCCGCTGAGTATCACGCGGGCCTCTGACGGGAAGTTGTATAAAACCACTCGAGTCCAGCCCCCGGCGGCAAACGGACAAAATGGTTCCTCTGACCTGCGTAAAGCTATCCTCCACAAACGCAAGGAAAGATAAGGAGCCTCAGCGTGCAGAGAGTCCTCACAGGGACGTCACTGTACCCAGATTATCGTCAACTGCTGTTGCAACAACACGGCAGTAACGGAAGACCGGCCATCCGTCTTCCAAAGATTACAATATCCGAGCTCGGAAGACGAGGCACCTCCCGTTGCCTCCTGCAATTCTGCGCGAAAAGTCCCCGTTGAGGGGAGAGGAAAGAAGACAAGCATCTCCAGCCCAAAGGTGTCAACTATTGCAGCTAAGAAGCCGTCGTCTAAAGGATTATCCTCTACTGGAGTATTCCAACACACCCGTTCAAAGACGAAAACTGCTGCAGTAGGAAGTTCGCCGTCTATGTCATTGGGGGTCGTCGGAACTGGGGGTAGCACTCCTCCAAACCTCCACGACAACCCGATATTCCAAGAAGACGGACTGGAGGAAGCAAATCCTTCGACGGATACAACAGATACCGACGTCCCCGAGGACGTCCTAAACGAAGCAAGCTCTGAAGCTGGGGGTACTGTTCCTTCCGAGTCCGAACCTGAAGAGAACATCCCCACATATCCTGACGATTTCTCGATGCATGAGTATGACTCGGAGGGCATGTCCGCCACCTCTCCTTCTGTCACTCCTCACGTGAGGACGGTATTCATGACGGACAACAGCCAAGGTGGTTCCGGCGATCGCCAACGTATCGACACTTTGGAGGCCATACTGCACGCCTTGGTCAAGTCTGTAGACGAGATCAAAGCAGCGCTTCCTACTCTGCAGGGAGTGACACCTGGTCAGACAAGCACGGGTCCCGCGAACAACATAGATTCAAATTCAGCGGCACCAAACCCGGGCAATAATACTCCCGAGATAACGGCCCCTACCGCGACAGATGAGGCCTGAGAAGTAAGGAGAGAGGTTCAGGAGCTTCGAGCGATGTTCCACGCCCGAGAAAATTCTCAAGACCTCAAAATACGGCAACCATACCCTGCTGAATGGAGGGATGTGCCCTTTCCCCCAAGATATAAGCCGTTCAATATCAACCCATATGATGGTAAGACTTCAGCAAGCCGGTACATCACTTACTTTGAGGTCACTACCGACCATCTGCCCCATGATGACGCCATACTCACACGGTTATTCATTGGGGCACTGGAAGGAGTCGCCTTCGATTGGTACCGCAACCTGCCAGATAATTGCATCCACTCCTTCGCTGGCTTCAAGCGCTTGTTCTTGGAGAGGTTCTATGAGGTAGGGCAGGACGTCACGATGTCTACCCTCATGGATGTCGTTCAAGGAGAGAAAGAACTGACGAGAAATTACATTGAGCGGTTTCGTCAAACTGCAATGAAGTTACCATCTGGCAACCCGGACTCTTCTTTGATTGAAATTTGCCAAAAGAGACTACTTCCAACAATTAGTCTCTGGATGGGCGAAAGTCAGTTCAAGGATTGGAAGGCTTTTATTATCAGTGCTACAAGTGCTGAAGAACGATTGAAGAAGGCTCGCCAACTAGGGTTGCATATCTCGGAGGGAGAGAACAAGAGCAAGCGTCCCAACACCAGCAACGACAATGGAGGTAGCCCCTCCAACAACCGGGACAACAAAGGCAAGCAGGCTATGGTGACCGATACAGCCCAGAAGCCCGAGCTACAGCCGGCAGACAAATAATGGCCTCAAATCACTTATTCCTTTGAAGACGGTCACGTCAAGCCTATCCTGGACATGCTTATACAAGGAGATAGGATTCAGCTTCCTCCACCAAGACGGGAGCCTCGGCCGGCTGATCTGGAGAACCCAAAGTTCTGCCATTACCATCGCTACGTCCACCATGCTACACACGACTGCTACCAACTGAAACGGTATATCCAAAACCTCATTGATTCGAACGCCCTGGCCATCGATTTCGAAGAGGTAACCGTGGCAGCCAACATGGTGTCCGTACAATTCGGCAGCTTTCCTCCAACAGAGACTCAGGACGGGGTTATACCCATCCCTCTGGCAACAATGGAGATTGCTAATCTGCCGCCTGCTCGCGATCAAGCTGCTGGTCTAGTACCCCTCACCACATCACGAGGGGAAATCATGTGGGTCCATCCGGACCTAGTCCACGAGGTAACTCAGCCCTCTCCACCTTCTAAAAGAAAAAGTAAAAAAGTCAGATCCTGCCGCACTGCCTCGGCGGAAGAAGAGGAAGTCTCGGCCGTCACTACTCGATCTGGAACACAAGCCCAACCGGCGACCGAAAACGCGACTGATGATCATCCGCCCACTACCAATGATGCTCCGGGACCGGCTCAGCCTTCGACGACCGACAAGCCTAGGCCGAAGGAGACTCGCTTCGACAAGTCCCTCCGGAAGGAGACACCTCAGGGGCTGGAGAGGCCCTACAACTTCGACATCTTAGCGTAATTAGCTAATACCCCGGCCAAATTGTCTTTATATGAACTCCTCAGGCTCTCAAAGGATGTCCGCACGGCTTTAAGTGAGGTGCTCCAAAATGCCGACGCATACTTGGCTCAGGTCAACCTCACAGGAGATAACCAACCTGTAGAGCTCCAAGATAGTGCGTGTACGGGAGCAATGCCCAATATCGTCTTCTCTCCGCAAGATATGCTCATCAAAACTAACCTGCATGATCGCCCGCTATACTACACTGGATACATCGGCGACGTAAAGGTGGACCGAATGCACATTGATCCTGGGTCCTCCATAAGCATCATTCCGAAGGGTCTGCTACATCATCTTCGCATTCCAATGCATCGCCTGACGCCTACAAGCACCGCCATTAGCGGTTTCAATTCGGGCAGGAGCTACCCAATAGGGAAGATTCGCTTAAAATGTCAGATTGGTGATCTCCAATCAGAAGTCACCTGCTACGTCATAGATGCCGACACTTCTTACAATATCCTTCTGGGGCGGCCTTGGATACACGATTACATGATCGTGCCTTCCACGCTACACCAGTGCTTCAAATATGTCGATAAGCACGGCTTCGTGAGGACAGAGTTTGCTGATATCGATCCCTTCAAGGGGGTCGAATCTTATTACTCAGACTCCTGTCTGTACGAAAAATCAAAGAAGCATCTGATCGAGGAGGAGGTGCAAGCTCACACCAAGACAACCACAAGATCAGAAGAACCCCTGACGATCCACCTCCAGGCTCGCAAACCGGGCAGTTCTGCATCCCTTACGGCTACTCTGCGTAAGGACGCAATCAGTCTATCGGCGCAAGAAGAGCAGATGAGAATCCGGCTGCCGAGGTCTGGCCAAGTGCCGAGAGCCACACCAGGGCTTTTTACCATCAGACTACCGAGAGTCGGTCAGCTCCAAGCGGAGAAACTTAATCCCTCCGACAGATCGCTCACGATACGTCTTCCTAAAAAGGGCCGTCACCCCGACGCGAGGTCTGACACTTCCAGCGAACCAGCCACTCCTCGCCCCACGTCAGATACCAAGCTGGGGGTTGCTAGTCTACCAACAACTCCATGACCTGCTCCGCTGGTCGAGCCTCTGAAGATCAAGCTGACTAGGTCGCTTTCTCAGTCTTCATTTATACAGGGGGTGGCCGAAGAAGAACCAGAATTCGCCAAGTATGTGGCTGCCCACTCCGATACCCCTTCCGCGGATGATGTAATCCCTCTCGAGAAGATACCTTATTTTATCAATAAAGGGCTATCTTTGAATTACATCGAGCTCAACAAGCTATGTACAATGTATGCTATGGACCACGGTATAGGCACTCACCTACACACACAAGTGACAAATGTATATACCACAATCCAGCTTACTCCGGCAGAAGATGCTTACCGAATAGTCGAGGGAGGGGACCACCCTATTATCTTCGGACGGAAAGACGATCCGTACCCCTTCACCATAAAAGAAGTCGATCTTGGGTCAGATACCGGGAGATTGCCTCTATACCTTTATAGTCCCCAGTCCAAATACCTCATGCAGAAACAAGGATATGACCTAGAAACTACACCAGGTTTGAATTACGGTACCGGACGGCGACTACCTTTGAAGCCCCCAGTACCGTCTGGTAAACCACGGGACTACTATAGCAAAACTCGATGTGGACTAGGGTATGTAACTCCCACAACGACTCCAGAGAGTTCAGATGAAGAATGTGATTGGCAGTTACACTCAACCGGGTCACCAACTTTCGACTCAGACACAAGCATTGGGGACATATTCAGGCAAGTCCTATCAGTCAACATGGCATTTGTCGACGCTTACGAAGAAGACGAGGACATTCCTGAAATCCTCGAGCTTGAGCCGTGGGCCCAACAGTTAGACGCACAATAGGAAAAGCGGTTCGAGCTAAGAGAACCTCCTACAGAGGATGAAGTTATGCAGGTCAACCTCGGCACCGAATCCTCTCCAAAGCCAATCTTCGTCAGTAAAAGCCTAACAGACGAGGAACGAGAATCACTGCTGGAACTCATCAGAGAATACATTGACGTATTTGCATGGAGTTACAAAGACATGCCGGGATTAGATCCCGATATTGCTCTCCATAAGCTCAATATACGGTCGGATGCAAAGCCAGTCAAGCAGCAGCAACGACGCTTCCGCCCGGGCGTCATGGACGCGATCGAAGCCGAAGTCAACAAGCTGATAGCCAGCGGCTTCATCCGTGAGGAGCAACACCCTGACTGGGTCGCCAATATAGTCCCGGTCCTTAAGAAGAACGGAAAGATCCGAATCTGCATCGACTTCCGTAATCTAAATGAGGCATGTCCGAAAGACGAATTTTTCCTCCCGATCACGGATATCATGATTGACAACACATGCGGCTTCGAACGTATGTCATTCATGGATGGATTCTCGGGATACAATCAAATCAAGATGTCCCCCGACGATGAGAAGCACACATCATTTAGAACACCGATCGGCACATACTGTTACACAGTCATGCCATTCGGTCTAAAGAACGCTGGTGCCACATATCAGCGGGCTATGAGTATCATTTTCAGAGAACATTTGTGCAAAACAGTGGAATGCTACGTCAGCGACATCGCTGTCAAGAGTCGCCGTAAGGAGGATCATCTGCAAGATCTGAGAACGGTATTCGACCTGATACGAGCCCACAACCTGAAGATAAACCCTATAAAGTCGTTCTTGGGCGTATCCAGCGGGAAGTTCTTAGGTTTCATCATCACTGCACGGGGTATCCATGTAGATCCTGAGAAAACCAAGGCAATAATGGAGATGGGTCCCCCGAAAAATCTTCGCGAACTTAGAGGCCTCCAAGGGAGGCTAGCCTATATCAGAAGGTTCATTTCCAATCTCTTCGGACGATGCCGGCCGTTCACACACCTCATGAAGAAGGGAGTCTCATTCGTATGGGACGAAGAATGCCAACGCGCTTTCGACGACATCAAAGAATATTTGTCAAATCCTCCAGTCCTGGTGGCCCCGGTCCCTGGAAAACCATTCTTGCTCTATGTACGAGCAATGGAACACTCCCTCGGTGCCCTGCTGGCACAAAATAACGATGCAGGACACGAACAGGCCATATACTACCTCAGCCGAATGATGGTCGGGCCCGAACACCGAAACACTGCCGTGGAGAAAGAATGCCTCGTCTTGGTATTCGCCATTCAAAAGATGCGGCATTATGTTACAGGACAAACCATACATGTGATCTCATGGGTAAATCCCCTCAGGGTCCTCATGACTAAACCAGGGGCGCTCAGCTCTCGCCTCGCTACATGGGCAATACTGCTATCCCCATATCATATGATCTTCGTCCCACAGAAGGCTGTCAAAGGCCAAGCCCTGGCAGACTTTTTGGCGGCCCATCCAGGATCGGGGTCATCCAGATTATACGAGGAAATCCCAGATGAGGTCGCCGATTCTAATACAACCACCCACGACAACATATGGAGGATGTTCTTCGATGGCGCTTCAAGAACCGGACCCAAGGGAAATATCGTCGTCGGGGTCGGAGTAGTATTGATCTCTCCTACCGGGCTAGTGATTAATCGTGCCTACTCTCTCACGGAACCCTGTTCCAACAATGTGGCCGAGTACAACGCTTTGGTCATTGGCCTCCAACTCGCAAAGGAGCTGGGTGTAGAATATCTCGAAGCATACGGCAATTCACAATTAATCGTCAATCAGATTCGGGGGTCGTACGAAGTCTGCCATGAAGACATGATCCCCTACCACCAAATAGCAATCAATATTATCTCCTTATTCGAGGGATTCTTCATCGAACACGTCCCCAGACTTTAAAATATCGAAGCCGATGCCCTAGCAGGCCTTGCCGCTTCCTTAGCAGTGCCGAACCAAGCGCATCACTCGGTTGAGGTGATAGGCCACGAACTGGTCTGTCCCAAGAACAATATTCAATTCGTGGCGAGCTATTCCGCCCAAACGGTCAACGAAACACCAGACTGGAGACAACCGTTCATTGACTTCGTCGTATACGATATCCTCCCGGAGAATCCAAGGGAAGCCACCTCCATCAGACGGCGTTCTCTCAGATTCTTCTACGACACAGAGACAAAGATGCTGTACCGACGATCCTACGACGGATTATTACTCTGGTGCTTGTCAAATGCAGAAGCCAAAGAAGCTGTACGAGAAGCTCACGACGGTGTCTGTGGGGCCCATCAGCCTGGCCCTAAGCTACAGGACCGCCTTCGCCGTATGGGCTACTACTGGCCCACGATGGTGGCAGACGCAATAGACTATGCCAGAAAATGCAAGGCTTGCCAAGTCCACGCGAACTTCATTCACCAACCATCCGAGTTTCTACATCCAACGGTGGCATCCTGGCCATTCGAAGCATGGGAAATGGATATCATTGGTCCAATCACCCCACCTTCCTCCCGAGGACATCGCTTCATACTTGCGATCACCGACTACTTCTCCAAATGGGCGGAAGCCGTCCCACTCGCAGAAGTTAAGACTTCAAATGTGATCAGCTTCCTTAAGCATCACGTCATCTACCGCTTCGGACTGCCGCGGAGGATCATCCATGATAATGGTCCGCAGTTTGCAAGCCATGCATTCTATCGATTCTGCGACAAACACCGCATTCAGAATGCCGCTTCGACACCATATAACCCGGCAGCAAACGGGTTGGCAGAGGCATTCAATAAAACAATCATCAAACTCCTCAAGAAGTTTGTCTCCTCCAACAAACGCGACTGGAACGAGAAGCTCGGCGAATGCTTATGGGCTTATCGCACCACGGTTCGAACAGCTACTAGGAATACACCATTCTCTTTAGTATACGGGAGTGAGGCAGTCCTTCCACTGGAAACTCAGATTCCCTCACTCCGCGTCGCCCTCACTTATCAATTGACAACGGATGATAACTATCGACGCCGATTACAAGAGTTGGAGGCCTTAGACGAAAAGCGCCTCCTAGCCCAGCAAAGGATCGAGCTATACCAAGCACGTATCTCAGGAGCCTTCAATAAGAAGGTCAAAATCAGAACATTCCAAGTGGGCGATCTCGTTCTGGCAGTCCGGAGACCAATGGTCATGACTCACAAGACCGCAGGCAAGTTCCAGCCAAAATGGGAAGGTCCATTTGTCATCGAGGCCGTGTTCTCCAACGGCGCCTACCGCCTCGCCAAGCAGAATGGGGACTTGCTTATGTTGCCCGTCAACGGCAAGTTTCTGAAGAAATACTATGTTTAGACAACATTCTCCAAATTATCGAGTCATGTACCCTCTTAGTACCCCTGAACTCGCACCCACCATTCTCCAAATTATCGAGTCATGTACCCTCTTAATACCCCTGAACTCGCACCCACCATTTTCCAAATTATCGAGTCATATATCCATTGATACCACTGAACCCACATCCACAACATTTCAGATTACCGAGCCATGCACCCGCTGGTGCCACTGAACTCTCATCTCCTCAATATTCTAGAAAATCCAAATTATGTACTTACATTCCGGTCGCTCTCTCAGATAGTAAGTCACGTATAATCATACCTCTGAACTTTCTTCCTGAAAGAGATCCTCCCTCATGATCCACTACCCGCGCTCCCAGTGCATAAAAAGGGTAATCGATCCACTAATTTCCGAAACGACCATGTCCTCATTACCTTTGAGTCGTTTTCACTTCCACCAAAAACAAACCGCCCCCTCGCATAGAACTTCCATATCCTCCTACCTCTGAGTAGTTCTATGCACCCCTTCTTCATTGAGCCCACTCCTACCATGTCCTCATTACCTCTGAGTGGGAAGGCTCCGTCGAAGAAATCACCATATTTGCCATGTCCACATTACCTCTGAGCAAGTATGTTGGTTCCCTTTCAACCTATTATCTGTACCCACAACCGGAGTGCGACAAGGATAATAGGTCCACAAATGTCCTCTGTTGACCACAAATGTCCTCTGTTGACCACAAAATGTCCTCTGTTGACCACAAATGTCCTCTGTTGACCACAAAGAGCTTCCGTAAAGTCTCTTCTGCCATGTTCTTATTACCGCTGAGCAGGAAGATTTCACGATAAAACCTTCACGTTTGCCATGTCATCATAACCTCTGAACAAATATGATTGGTTTCCTTTCATCCCATTATCCGTATCCTGAACCAGGGTACGCCAAGGATAATAGGTCCACAAATATCCCTTGCTAAGCTTCTTAGCATAAATCCACCATCTTACCATGCCCCGGGAGCCTAGCTGCTCTACGGCATTCCTTTCCCCAGTACCGAGAACATCCATGACCATTTTGTCGTGGCTGTCCCGGACATCCTGATCAAACTTGTTATCCGTACCTAAAACCAAGGTACGCCTAGGGTAACAGGTCCACAAATAATCCCCCAGCAAGTCCGATTCCATGAACACCGATACAAGAAAGAAAAGATGAGTTGAAACATGCTCATTTATTCAAAAACCAAAAGGCTACATCAGCAGGGATCACATCCCTTACAAAAAAAAAGAAGACAGAGGACGGATCACTGCTGTGGAGCACATAACGCCATGAGACGGTCCTTTATCAAGGCAACCGACCGCTCAAGCCTCTGTTTGGCTCGACGCTCCGCCTCCTGGTTCAGCACCGCCGCATCCTCCAGATGAGCATGGGCTTGCCAGTTGTCCTCAAACTTCTTGAAGGCCCGCTCCAGGTTGACAGAAGATCGGGAAACCCTCTCGGCCTCCCGAGCAATCGACTCCTGTTCTGTATGAGCAGCCTCCCGCTCTGACTCTAAGAAGGCCAACTCCTTCTGGAGTGCGAGAATCTGCTCCTTCGTGTCAGCTATTCCACGAGAGGCAGATTCTTCTCAGGCCCTACAAGCCTGACTCCGACGACCCAGTCGGTCATAGGAGACGGAGAACTTGTCAAGATCCCCCTGCACAGCTGGCCCGACAGTTTCTCGAGCGAGCTTGATCCTGTCCCGAGCAGCAACCAGGAAGCCCCGCTCTCGTTCGATCGCAGCAGGCAAACCAGCCTGCCGTGTTGCCAGTAGTTGGGTCACAAGTCGATCAGCCTCTGTCAACTTGGGCTCCAGGAGCGCGGCTAACCCCATCCCGCCAGGAAGGTCCTTTAAAGTGTCAATCTGGCCCCGAGCACCCTTCAAAGACATAGTGAAAGGGATTCCCCATTCTACAGCAGCGTCGACACCCCTCCCTAAGTGACGATAGAAGCTATCAACCACATCCTGCGTCACCTCGTTCAAAGCCTCCGAGGAGGCCGGTGTCAACGGGAGTGTGGCCGGCAGCACAGAAGAAGATGCAACAGAATCTGCCACTTCGGCCACAAGAGAAACCAGCTCCGCGCGGTAAGACGCTTGAACAGTGGCCAACTCCTCTTCAGCAGTCCGCAGGATTTGGATGCTCGACAAGGTCAAGAAGTCGACTTCCGGAGCCGTGTCAACAGCGGAAGACGAGGCGGAAACCATTGCCAACTCCCTCCCCGTCTGTCCGGAGACGGCAGGAGGCTCTTCAACATGAGAGAGAGGAGAAGAAACATTTCTTTCGTCCGGATAATGGCCGACCGAACTCTCCCCGAGAACATCCACGACGGAAGGAAAAAGGTCAGGACCTGCGGGGCCAAGGCAACCATGAATCGACTTGACTCGAAGGATATGTTGATAGAGCAAATAAGCCCCTTCGGTAGTCAATATATGGCCTATCTTACCAATGGAGGAGTATGGAGGCTGAGGTTCGCTTACAGCCACCACAGCCTCCTCACCAATAGCCTCCGAATCAGGAATCGGAGAGTCATCCCCGGGAGAAGAGGTACTGAGAACGGTATCATCTCGCTGAAGCTCAACGACTGCGGGGGCGGGCCCAGAGGAACCTTCGTTCCCCCGAGCTGATGCTTCAGCAACCCGGGAACTTCCAGCCGCCTCCGGGAGAGCTCCAGCAGAAAGGACCGCGGCGCACATATCGCTGATTAAGGCAGCAAGGGCGGGATCAACCTCGGAGACAGTAGATGGTTCAGAAGACCCTGGTCCGTCGGACGCCTACAAAGAAAAGTGATTAAATCATATCTGCAAGAGAAAATGGAACTACAACAAAGAAATAAATCTAATTTAGCCTTACCTCCGGAGTAGCATCGGTACCGTCATCCCTTTTGGTAATAAGCGATCCATGAGACTTAACGGCAGCTCTCTTCACGGAAAAGGTCGCTCTACTGCCAGAAAATTTGTGCCTGACTCGCTTACGTGAGGAACCAGACACAGCCGGAAGCTGTTCTTCCCTCACTCTTCCACCTTCTGTAGAAAGCAATGGGCCCTCCACCGGTTCATCAGGGATGGGAAGCGATTGATCTGCTACTTCTTCGCCTCCATCAAAAAGAGAATCTTCGCTGTCATCTTCCTCCCCAGCCGACTCGGAAGGTTCTGATTCAGGGAGAGGAGTCTGAAGCGCTAGTTGCTTTCTGGCCTTAGCCCCCTTTGGCTTCTCCTCTAAGCCTGTACCCACGATAAAACTGGTACTCGGATCGAAATTAATAGGAGGCTTGTTCGCCATGACATGATACAAAGCGGCCACGTATAAAATTTCCCTTGGCGTCTGAGCATCAGGGACCGAGAAGCTGGCTCGAGTATGATAAGCATCATAATAATTCCATGCCCTGACGCCATCAAGAACACTACCTTCGAAGCCCAAACCAGGATTGGGATGATCAAGGAATAACTGGCTATAACCAAACTGCCGAGAAAACCTGCTTGGTAGGTAAGGCTCCAGGTACACCCTATCGCGGTTGCGATAAACCAAATGAGCAGGACGGATGTTACGCAACCAGATGAGCATATCCGGAGATAGAAAGTGAGGAGGTCCAGTACCATCAAGGTGTACCTTACTCACATCCTCATCAGAAAAAGGAGGAACAGACACAAAAAGGTGACACCCATCTACCCTCGCCAGCGCCCTCCGACAAGCCGGCATAGTATTGTATTCCCAAGACTGGCGATGGCATTTGAAGAGGAAAGCATCTTCATCCGTAGCATCTTCCGCTATCCCGGGTCCCAGCAAAGACTTGTAATGCATCACCAACCATGCCATCAAGTAATGGAAAGGCAATTCTACGCGCTCAAAATCCAAGGTCTTCTTACGCGCAACAACTTTGGATGAGAAGGTCCGAAGACCGTGGTGGATGCTGCACACCATGGCGGGAAGAAGGGCCAGCCTAACTCCGAATACCAGTTTAACGGCGGGAAGAATAAAATGGCGACCGATCCTCTCGATGGAACCTGCTCCTCCCGAGACGGCACAATTCCGTAACCATATCATCAAAAAGCCAGCCAGAAGCGCCTTCTCTGACATCTGCGTGGTCCCATAGTAAAAGTAGCTGAGAGAGTCAGTTTGACTCCCAAATATGTCACTCTTGGACCGCGACTTCTTGACGCCTGACATCAAATCCTTCACCTCCACGTACGTTTTAGGGGTTCGAGGAGTAACTCCACCAGAAGGGTTAACTTTAAAAAGGTAACTAATCCATGATGTGGTGTAGGGAGCGGTCCCTTCGGAGCTATCCGCTGTCTTTATGGCCATCTGGTGACAAGCACTATGGTGGCACAGCAACTCCCGGTATACTGCAACGAAACCTGGGAATCGTCGGTCCAAGTCCTCAAACTCCTCATTCGAAGGGGTATACACCTCGAAAGGCTCATTTCCCCAGGGGAGTTTAGAGACAGTATACATCTCATGAAGAGCAAGCCCCAGCTCCCCTACTGGTGAGAAGAATGTCCCCGTTCGCCAGCTATACATCTCCAAGAGCGCCATGAACAGCGGCTTATTAATAGGGAGCCCGTGACAAGTCTCTCGAACAGCATGATAAAGTCCCACCTCACGCAAGAGTGTTCCGTAGGTCTGCAGGACCCAGGTGGTCAACTGGACCCACATAGAAGTAGGGTTTATCCAATTCGGCAATGCTATCCTACCAACAGGATAGGACTTCTTACGGACAAGCCGATTCAAGAAGGTGTCAGCCTGAGCAAATGAGAAGTTGGGACCGTATGCATTCATGAAGGAGCCCGGGGCCAGACCCATCATATACCGAGGGACGGGATCCTTACCTGGGTACGCTGACCGTATATTCGGATTGTAATGGATGTCGCCCATCAACATCCCCGATTGAGTAGGGGTTAAGTTGCACACCATCTTCCTATTCAACAGCACCATGTTGAACCACGATAAGGGATAATGGCGTTCCATAAAAGGGATATGGATTGACTCTCCGTCCAAAGAGAAATCCCAGTTCTCAGAAATCTCTAACACTCGAGAGTTCCCTATGATTAGAGCATCTCCAAAGAGGAATAGAGGCTTCAGGTATTTCCCATCCAGCCTCCCAGTGTTCATCATGGAACGAAGGTAATGAAGGGTCTGATTCTCGATGGCGTTCAACCTCTCCAAAGGCTCATCAGCAGGGAACTGATTCAATACATGCTTAATTAGGTCGTCAAAACGCACACCCAAAGCGAATTGATTTGAACCAACCAAAAGTTCCCCCGCAGGATTCACGGGCAGATTCACTAGAAAAAGATAAAAGAAACAAGGTCAGAAGATAGACAAAAAACAGAAGCATTTGAAAGATTATTGGAGTCTATGCGGCTCGGGTCGCCACAGCCTCATGCGGCTCATCAGCAGATAGGTCCATGCGGCTCTGCGCGTCATAAGCCCCATGCGACTCTGAATTAACCAAGTCCGTACAACTCAGATTCAGAAGGGTTTATAGATTCATGCGGCTAAGCCCGACTCATACAAACCACTGCGGCTACAAACCATCAAGTTCATGCGGTTCAAAAGTGAGCAACGCTTATGCGGCCCAAGTCGAAAACACACATGCGGCACTGATCGAATGTGACAAGCTCATGCGGCCATAATGGGCGAAGTGCTTATGCGGTCACATCGATATGTCTCGTATATGTGGCTTGTGCATAAAGTATGCAACAGAGCCATGGCAGCAGTTAGGGTTTTTCGGAGTGACCCCCTTACCAGCGATGGGCGGGTGAACATCAGGATGGACAGCGCCTACAGCAGCCGGCGGAGGAGCGACTACATTTGTCGCCGCAGTCGTCGTAGCAGCAACTGCCTTGCCCTTCGCGGCCTTCGATGCAGCAGAGCTCTTGGGAGCCATGGTCGATGGATGAAGAAGGAAAACGAAGAGCGAAGTTGGCAACAGGGAATTCAAGCTAAGAAAGGAGGTAAAGAAATCCCCAAGAGCTGAAAAACTCCTATTTATAGGCGATCCATAAAGTAGAAAGACGCCTCGGATTACGCGCCGCCTCCAAAAATAAAGGCGAGAACGCTTCGGTCAAGGCAAAACCGACCCTTGGGATCCTCTCCCAAAAGGCGGCATCAAATCAAATCGAAGGCAATTAATAAAGATTTGCTCACGTGGTCAGGGCACGTGGCGAAGAGCCTATGCAGCCAGAAGAATCTATGCGGCCGAGATGCTAATGCGGCCAGGAAGCTCAGGTAAACAGAACATCCTATGCAGCATGAACGGGGCCATGCTTCTTATTCAAAGTGTTTAAATTTTACAAATTGAAAACTTTGAAGGGGGTCCTGTAGAAGCATGGAAAATATTAGAATAAAGACATAAATGGCCCATGTGGTTTTGGGTAGCAAGTCTATGCGGCTCATACTGGAGTTGCCCTATGCGGCCCAAAAGAAGACCCTCAGACTCATGCGACTCGGGGATGAATGCGGTTCAGCAGGAATATGCGGCTCAATTGACGACACGTGTGACCCCCCCCCCCCCACAGTTGGCCACTGGAGTAATGGCCTCATTTAATGCTCTGACATGACTCGACGGCTGTCTCTGACATAAAGTATCATAATGGCTCTGCCATAATGACAGACTCTTCGGGAAAAGAAGAAAACCTCTGACCCGATCTGACAAAAATCCTAGATTGCCGCGTGGCAAAAGTCTCATGCGGCTCGGATAGAGAACAGCTTCATGCGGCTCATTGAAGAATCATTCTAATATGATTAACAAAAATCCGCCATATGCGGTCCACCCATAGCCCGGTCTATGCGGCTCAACACCACGCTAATTCATGCGGCCCACAGAAACTATGCATATACGGCTCATGGAGAGATCGTCCCCTGCGGCTCGCAAAGATTATGTATATGCGGCTCATGGAAAGTTCGTCCCCTGCGGCTCGATGAGGCATTGACTCATGCGGCTCACGAGGAGTATCCTCCTGCGGTTCAAGTGTTGGTCACCCTATGCGGCCCTGGCAGGATCTTCAATTAAAAAACGTGGCACTGAAGATGCAACATAATCCCAACGAGAATATTCGACATCATCATCATAATTGCCGAGATCAGGGCATATCATTTATCATCAAGCCAATAGGACACGTGACGAGCAATCAAATATTGGCATAATCAATCACGAAGATTTAAAGCAGTCAGCATTAACTGCTCATAAGATTTGGTGCTATCCGCATTAGTGGTCGAGATTCATTATGATCAGGATCAAGGGTAGGGGTGCAACTCGGGCGGGTTGGGTTGGGCTTGAGGTCAACCCGAGCCCAACCCGATGAATTATAACCCAAACCCGAGCCCAAGCCCAACCCGACCTCGGGTTCAACATATGAACTCCAAGACCAAGCCCGGAGGATCGGGTTGGGCTCGGGTTGGGTCGGGTCCAGCAGGTTTATCGGACTCTAATATAATATTTGAGACAATTTTAACATAAATAATATTAAATATATAATCAAATAGTCAAGCCTTGATCATTAAAAAAAACTGAAAGAAGATTTAGATAATGAGTTCAATAGTTTGGGTGAAAAAATTTGGGATTTAATATATATATATATATATATATATATATATATCGGGTTTCGGGTTCTTCAGGTAACCCGACACATGAA